>JAJHZJ010000308.1:0-149603 GCA_023548195.1 Bettongia penicillata ogilbyi
AATAAGATGCTCATGGAAAATTTAACATTTAACAAAAGGAAATTTACTTAGGTAAATCAAGGGAAGAATATTCAATGAATATAAATATAATAGTCCAAGTCTGATTCAAATTGATCTGGAACCTCAGGGGAGAGAGAAAAGAGGGGAATAAGAAAGGGGAAAAGAAATATACACAGAGACAGAGTCAGAGAAAGACAGAAAGAGTAAGAGACAGGACAGAGAGATAAAAGCAAAGAAGAGAGACAGAATCCGAGACACAGAGAGTAACAATTTAAGTAAGTCATATATCTCAAAATAGAGCTCATAAATGGAAATGGGCAAGGAGAACTTATAGGAGTAGACAATAGCAACTGTGCCAGCAAAACTAATTGCAGAGTCAAAGTTGTACATAAAGTGGAAGTGGATAAAATATAGATAAAGGGAGGAAAACAAAAACCCTAACTCTCATGCCAACCTTAATTGTGAATGGATTGAAAAAAAATCCGGTAAAATTAAAGAGAATGGCAAAATGGATAAGAAAGTAATTCAATGTTTGCTACATATACAAAACACACTGAAAATAAAGACACAATGAATAAAAATGAGAAAGTGGAACACAATTTACCTTGTATTGTTATCCCCCAAAATATGAAACTTATTAGAAAAAGAAAAATTAAAAATTTGTAATACCAAGAAAGATATGGTATATGTAAGGAAACCATAAAAAATAAAATAATATGAATATTAATGTGTATTCATCAAATGGAATTGATATAAATTCATAGAGGAAAATTTATGCTAAAAGTTATAAATAGCACAAAAATTGTAATTATAATGTTTTCATTTGGATAAATCTAATAAATAGTTGAGAGAAATATAGAACTGAACAGACTGTCAGAGAACTTAGATTTGAAAAACTTATAGCACCTTCTGAATGGGAACATTGGTGAATATGCATATCTCAGAATAGCACAGTACCTTGAGAAAATTAAAGTATGTACTTGAGAGCAAAGAAGATTTATAAACCAATATAACTCAAATGGATTAGCAATTTCATTAATTTAGGAGTTCCCTCCAGTAATACAGATTGCAAATTATCTATGTCTGTCCATGTGGTGTGATTCTTATACATATCAACCCAAAAGTTTCCCATGTATGCTAAATGTTCTGGAGACTTTCCTCATTCACTCTCCATAGTGCAAAGGAACCAGTAAAGAATTCTGGCTGTGATCTTGATGTGTGGGAGACACGTTGTTGTAAAATAGCCAGTAGAAGAATACTTTGTCCTTTGCAAATATTTTTTTGCAAACAACAAACAATAAAGTACAATGGAATTCAATATTTTCTATATCCTTCATTCAATTGAGAAATGATCAAGATGTGGCCCATTGTTTAATATAATTTACAAAGCTTTGCTTATTCTCTACTAATTCCCTCTTCTGGGATACCCTCAATTCCTGTATTAATTAATTCTATAAAAATTGTTATAGATGGAAAAGCTGGCATGTAGGATAATATCTGTTAATATTTTCTTGGATTTCAGAATTAATAAGGTGCAAAATTTCTTTCCACGTATTCATATCTTTCCCTCCTTTAGATACCTTGAAAATCGGCTTCTGGTCATTCATCCCCTCAGTCTCTGTTAGTGCCCTGGGGTCGTGATTTTGCGACCTATAAGAGCGAAAAGTCGACAGTGCCGTGAAGGATGAAGCTCGTGAGATTTTTTATGAAGTTGAGTCATGAAACTGTAAACACTGAATTGAAGAATGGAACGCAAGTACAAGGAACAATCACAGGTGTGGATGTCAGTATGAATACACATCTTAAAGGTGTGAAAATGACCCTGAAGAACAGAGAGCCTGTACAATTGGAAACACTGAGGAAATAACATTCGGTACTTCATCCTTCCAGACAGCTTACCTCTGGACACTTGTGGATGTTGAAACAAAGGTGAAATTTAAGAAAAGGGAAACTGTTGCAGGAAGAAGCCGAGGTCGGGGTGGGGACGAGGACATGGTCATGGCAGAGGAACAGGGGGTCCCAGACGATAACTTCTTCCATGAATACTGTTATGCATTTCCACGAAAGTCAGACATACAGTACAAGTATTTGTACAGGTTTTGTTTATATCAGTTTTTAATAAACGCAAATGTGGGAGAGAGTTGTCTATTGAATATGTCATCAGTTAAGATTTCGGTACTCTGAAATCTACTCCTTAGCATTAGTATAGTAGCTCCAAATGTAAATCAGTTGAACTATAAGGCTGTTCATAAATGTAGTTTAAATTCTGACTTAACCATACTTTTTTCTAATGTAAAAACATGATTTCATGTATGTATATGGAAGATTTTGAATCCCCACCGTAATGCTTTTGTCCTTCTTTGAGACCACCTAAAGGTGAAATAAAGAGTTATGTTTGATATATCTAAAACTAAAAAACCCTTTGGATTGTCCAAAATGAACTCTCTTTTTCTTGAATTTCACTCTATAGTGAATAGTATTACAGGGAAGTTTCAAGCTACTGGTATTTTATAAGTGAAGGTCATCTTTTAAATTAAGATTGTCCTTTTTATAATCAAAATTTGTTATGTTTTCTCCAATATTTTAAAGTAAAAATTCTCAACAGAAAAAAAAAAAACCATAGACATCTTGTAAATCATTTCCTTAATGCACTCATAACTTCATTATCTCCAGTGTGGATCTCCTAAATATTCACTTGATCTAATGAATCCTATCTCCCTTGTCCTACCTACCTGTTCTCATTAATGGCAACTCTACTTCCTCTGTAAGGTCCTCTGTAGAGACTTGAGAGATTGTGATGTTATGTACAAGCATTGTATTGGTTTCATTATCCTTGAGGGGAAAAAATATTGTAATAATTTTTGCAAAACTTTTTCGTGTTTCTTCTATTTATAGTTCTTCTTACATTGTCATCCTTGAATAACCTTGATATGACTTTGTTATTTTGGAAATCATAAGAACTTTTTTTTTACACTTGCTTTATTCTCCACTGCTTCTTCGTGCTTTATGAGATAATACTGTTCACAATAATCTATCACCTTTCTTCATGAGATTTTATAAATAAATTTATGTACTAATTTGGTGTTGACTTTGGAGGTCATGTCTCTCCATTTTTCAAGTAAGTTGTGTTTCGTGATTTTTTCTGGATTCTTTTTGGCCTCCTTGTAGCAATTAATTTACGTTGCTTTAATTTCTGAGTGAAATTATTATAGTTAGTGCTGCTGTTTTCATGTTGTCCATTTCCCATTTACTATTTTAAGTAGGTTTTTTTAAAATTCAGAGTTGTCATACTAATAATATGTGATATCTTTTTTCATAACTACTGTTTTTGTTAATTCTTATAATAAATTTTGATCTTGATTCTGACAAGCTGTGCACAAACAGCTGACTCAGGGTTAATGTCCATAACCACAATAAATTTTTGCCTGTCTGTAAAACTAATCAGTTTTATTCTTTGTAATATTCTTTCATGCTCACTATATCCACTACCTATTACACTACTGGACCTGTGGTTTGTTTTGAAAAAGGGAACTCCCCAGTAAGGAAACTCCCCTCAACCAATGCAGATTAGCATCTTTTCAATAAAATATAGTTTCAGAGAGGGATCTAGAGGATTTAGAGGTTAAGAGTTTGACCAGTACCATAGAACCATAGTGTGTCACAGATTGAGCTTGAACCCATATACCTTTGTGACCTCAAAGTTGTTTATACACTATGCATACTGCCTCTCTATGTATTATATATATTAACACAATAAATAAGAATAACTAATCAGGGGAAGTGAAATAACTATAAGTATAAATGGAGATTTAACTGAAGACATTCTGAATAATGAGTGAACCAAAGAACAAATAATAGGAATAATTAACAGTTATATAAAAGGGAATGAGAATGATGAAATAAAATTTCAATTTTTGGTGATTGCAACCAAATTAATCCTCAGTTGGAGTGTGTGTATGCATACATTAACAAAAAGGATAATAATGTGCCAAGTATAGAATTTTTTAAATTATAGAATCATAGAAGTATCAAAAATGTAAAAGAAATTTGGAAATTAAACTAAAAATAAATAAAATATAAAACAAAATATTGTAGAAATGCTGAACAAACTGAAAGTTGATTCTTTGAAAACATGTATACATTGATAACTTTACCCCAGGTGGAATAAAAGATTAAACTAAAATTGCCAAAACAAAAACAAATATGGTGAATTTGCAATAAACATAAAAGTAAAGAAAATTATCAGAATTTACCACACCCAATTATATATTACCAAACAAAAAGTTTCTAAGAAAATGGATGATTGGCAGCCTGTACCACCCCTTTGCCTCTGTGTCTGCTGCCCACTGCTGATCTGGTTGTGTCCACCAGGAGAGGAAGACAATGACTGTGCCACCTACTTATGCTGACCTTGGAAAATCTGCCAGGGATGTGTTTACTAAGGGTTATGAATTTGGTTTAATAAAACTGGATCTGAAAACAAAGTCTGAGAATGGGCTGGCATTTACAAGTTCAGGTTCAGCACTGAAACCAGCAAAGTTTCGGGCAGTTTGGAAACAAAATACAAATGGTTTGAATATGACTTGACATTCATAGAAAAATGAAACACAGACAATACCTTGGGCACTGAAATTACTGTTGAGGATCAATTTGCACATGGGCCGAAGCTGACCTTCGATTCGTCTTTCTCACTTAACACAGGGGAAAAAAAGTGCTAAGATTAAGTCAGGATATAAGCGGGAACATATCAATCTTGACTGTGACATGGATTTTGATATTTCTGGACCTTCAATAGAAGGAGCTGTGGTACTTGACTATGAGGGCTGCTTGGCAGGCTACCAGATGAATTTTGAAATTTCAAAATCTCAGGTGACCCAGAGCAACTTTGGTGCTGGCTACAAGACCAGTGAATTCCAGCTGCACACCAATGTGAATGATGGCACAGAGTTTGGGGGATCTATTTATCAGAAGGTGAACAAGAAGTTGGAAACTGCTGTCAACCTAGCCTGGACAGCTGAAAATAGCAACACTCATTCTGGAATAGCAACCAAATATCAGATTGACCCTGAGGCCTCTTTCTCTGCTAAAGTGAACAATTCTAGCCTGATAGGCTTAGGTTACACCCAGGCTCTAAAACCAGGTATCAAACTGACATTATCAGCTTTTCTGGATGGCAAGAATGTCAATGCTAGTGGCCACAAGCTTGGTCTAGGACTGGAATTTCAAGCATAAAAGAAATTGTAAAATCATTTATTTTTAAAATATTTTACAGGATAGCTACCTTCAGAAAGTAGTGTATCCTTTCATGTTGTATGTCTGGGACGCAAGTATTGCTATGTATCAGTCATATTAGATCTCCAGGTTAAAGATGATGCAGCTTTAAAGTGTTATCCTTTCAGAGATACAGAAGAAGTCCAACTCAGAAAAAAAGGTCCTTTTAACTCCAGGTTTTTGAGGGGATATGTGATGATTCCCACAACAGCTTTCAGAATTCTCTGAGGATTGAAAGGATGCATTGAGCCACCTTTGTTATCTAGAGATAGCTGTTAGTGGAAGACAGTTAGTAAATGTGGACTGATTAAATGAATGAAATTTTAACTTCCTGAGAATTCATGGTCCATTGCAATCGACTTGGCTACATAGCTATCCTAAGTGGGTAGAAAGAGGCTCACTCCTTCATGGAGTGAAAATTTGTCTGAAAAGGGGCCTCTTTTTTTTTTAAAGTCAAATCTTCATAAATTGTTCCAGCTTTGATTCGTTTCTTCTGACAAAAGTTGTCGGCAGAGTCCTTTGGGTGTGCACTTTGTACCATTTTGTTGTGGAGCCAGTTTGATGTGACTAAGTCAGTAATGCAGTACTTAATTCCCAGTGTCATTGTGGTTCTATGTGCTTTGACTGAGTTACAAATAAAGAGGCTGCGAGGACACAGAACCATAAGCAGGGAAGACTCTGTGTAACTGTGCTCACATAGTGATATCACTTGGTATCAAGTGTGTAGTCTCACACTAACTTTTTTTTTTAGCAATTAATAGATGCATTTTAGAATCTTCCATATTGTGTGGAATTAGAATCCTTCCATTCCAAATACTGTACTTACCACCACTTAAAAATACAACCTGAATAAAATATTGAAACCTCAAAAAAAAAAAAAAAAAGAAAATGGATGATTACCTACAAAACAATTAATACTCATGATAACAGAACAGGAAATTGAAATCCTAAAAAACTCAGCCTCAGAAAAATGAAAAGAACAAATCATCAAGGAGCAAAGAAAGAAAACTACCACCAGCCCACTCTCCAACTCATATATAGATGTTTTTAATGATAAATTCTATCAGAAATTTAAAGAGTAATAAATACTTGTACAAAACAAATTATTTTACTAATTGAAAAATAAGGCATCTATTAAATTCATTTTGTGAACCAAATGTGGTTCTAATACCTAATCCAAGGCATTAGAAATAGAGAAAGTGAATTATAAACCAATTACAATAATGAATAATGATGCAAAAAATATTAATAAAAATGCTTTCAAAGACTATGCTAATATATTCAAAAATTATTCACTAGGTTACTAGTGAATTTGTATCAAGGATGCAACGATGGTTCAACATCAATAATACAATTAAATAATTTAAAAACCATAAATAATCAAAACCATGTTATTCTATCAATGAATGTAGAAAAAGTTTTTTGACAAAACAGAACATTCAACTCTGCCAGCAACTTTACAAAGCATAAATATAAAAAGCCATTTTACTGTTAATATCAATATATCTAATATTAAATATTATGTGTGCATAAACACATATTTATGTGTAAGAGGAAGTATGACATAATGTATAATAATTTGACATCAGAGCCAGAAAGAGCCTATCTCTCCAGTTCAGATACCGTCTCTAACACATGTGTACTTCTGAGTATTCACCAAACAAAATTTAAATATAATTGGGGTATATTCAACAAAGTAAATAAAAATACTATACAACATATATGATATTACATTTAAAAATTAAGTCAACATGCATCTCATGGATATCTTTATGTACCAATTGGTGGCCTCATTTCACTTGAGTTTGCCACCACTGTTCAAAACTACTTTCTAAGAGCATGAATTGCAAAAGGTACTAGCCTTCATTAGTGGAGGAATTTTTGTCACCTGAGAGTTCTTTATATGGTGAAATCACAGGTCTAGTGCTTACCCCATCTATTTGTGTATATGCACATATATACATAGATGTATTTTTATATAATCAAAAGCTAGCATTGTCTGCAGTGGAGAGACACAAGAATTTTTTCCAATAGCTTCAAGTAAAGAAAGAATGCCTCTCTTTCTATCGTTATTTAATATAGTTCTAGAAATACTAGCAATAGAATATGAGCTACATCAAGACATAAATATAAGCAAAAAGAGAATAGAGATAGTGGCTTCGATAAAGTAGCAGGATACAAAATTATCCCACAAAACCCAACCTTTTGAAATGCAATAAGATTCATGAAGAAATAATAGAAAGTGAAATCTCTATCAAAATAAGTACTATCAACCTCCAGACTTAGATCTAAGGAAGAAAAACAAATTAGGCTGTATGTGTATTTATTTCTCTCAAGCAGGAGGGCATGTATGCAGAGCTGCAGTTGGAACCGCCCCACAGGAAATACCTGTGGGGCAAAAACAGAGCCATAAAGCAAGGAAGTGCCTGGGACTCAGGATGTCTGTGCAAGTTTAATCCAGTCTCATGATTACTGACACATCAAGAGGAATTCAGCTTCACTCAGAGAGTGTTACAAAGCATTATTGATGTGTCAGTCCAGATGGGCTCAAATTATCCTCTCCAATTGGCCAGTCCAAGTTTTGGGCCTTTTGAGGATAATGAAGAGCTTAAGCAGGTCTCACATTGCCTCCCTTTTGTCAAAGGGGTGCCAATGGCATTACTTACAGACCAAAGGAAGGTATGGGGTCTTACTCTTCCTCAGAGAGCAAGGGTGTACTAACACCCTTTCCTTAACTGACCAAGGGGTTGCCCTAACTCCACAGTCTCCTGGGGTGGGTCTGCAGACGGATGGGGAATGAACACAGACAGCATTACTTTACTCACCAAGGTAGTGGAGTAATTGTGAGCCAAAGCCAATCCCTTTCAGGTCCCAAATAAGATAAAAGTGAGAAGAGTAAGTACTCCAGGAGCAGAAAGAAAGAGGAATCTCAGTAAACTGCCCATTCCTGGTTAAGGGAGGTGAATATGTCATTCCACTAGATCCTTGTGGCCTGATCTCTCAATTTGGTGGCATGAATGTGAAGTGCATTTATACTGTACTCTATGTGTTAAGATTCATTAACATTCAAAACAAACCAAAACAAAAGCTAGGACAGTCAAGAGATGTGGACAAACGGAGTAAGGCATTAAGGATCTGGAAAGGGAGGCTCAAGTGGGGAGGGAGTCTTTCTAGCAGCCCTGGTCTGGATTCCTGAGGCAGTTGTCTGCCTCAGATGTAATGTTCTTCAGGCCCTTACAAAGTTGAATGGCAAGGCCTCAAGTGGGTTCCAATATCTACTTGGAGTGGGGGGTCATCTTCTGATAATTCAGGAGTCCATACCCACAAATTTGGCAGCTGTAGGAATAGTCAGAAGGACCTGGCGGGGCCCTTAGAAGACATATGAGTTGACAATTGAGAGAAAACTTCTATCAATCTTTGAATCAGAGTTTCTGGTCAGCATAACATAGGTCCTTGATTAAAGGCTCATACAAATGGCCTGTATGTAAGTAGTGGTGTAAGGTTATTATGTAAAAGGAAATACCTGTGGGGAAAAACCAAAAAATAAAACTAAATATAAGAATAAAACTTAATCATAATTAGCTAAAACATTCTGACTCTTAGAAAGAGAAGAGGAGGAAGTTGGAAAGAATGTCATGAATCTTGAAAGATAATTCTTTGAAACTTGAGATATTATTTTTAGGATATATTGACTGTAGCGTCTTAAACCGACATCAAAATAATATAAAAATATTTTTGCTAGTTCAGTATAAAAGGTAAAATGGTGAATATTTTAATATAACACAAAATTGTAGAGAAAGATTGAAGAATAATAGAAAATCAGATATAATCCACTGAGTATGAGCAAGAATATAAATTTAAATTAAATTTTGTGATTATGAAAAAATGGAAGCATGCCAACTTTTGAAAACTGACATTGAAAATAAAAACCTATTCTCTAGTGGCCTTAGAAGTTAATTTGGAACTATGAAAATTGTAGAAAGCAGATAATTAAACCACTCTTGACTACAAACTTTAAATTCCAATGTATAAGGAAAAGAAATCTATTCTAAAAGTTATAGTCCTTGATATCAGAAATCCTTTATTGACAATTCTTGGCAAGACCTTCAGCCTTATAGGGCTCTTAATTCCCATAATTACTTGTATTTATTAGCTAATATGAATATTTTCTTATTTACTTCATGGAGCATACTTAATAAAAAGATTAATCAATAATCATTATATCTGTATTTATTAAGTTCCTTACCCCAACCATTGTATTACCAATAGGTTTCCAGACATATAGATGCTATTATAATCCTTATTTTTATATTAATATATGCACATATTTATGGATACATAAAACAATATATTACAATTAATTATATATGCTTGTGGATAGACATACATACATACATATATATACACACACATACATGTACACCTACACGCACACATACAATGGCAATCTGACATTTGAAGGGCATGTGCTTCCATAATTAAACTGGTCTGAATGTGTGACCCTGTGTGAGAAGTCTGGAATAATATTAAAACCAGTAAGGTCAGTAATAGACTGAAGAATTATCTTGCTAGTCAAGGCACCAACGACAAATGTGCTGAAATTGGCATTATAAGAGAGGGAAATATAAGTAGGTGAAACTATAAGTGAGAATCAGAGTCACTCGTAAAAAGTTCCTCTAGTAGGTTGTAAAAGTTACCCATTTCAAATATAAGAGAGTCATGTCAAGTCAACAAGCATTCGTTTAGCATGTATTTAGTATATCCTAAAATGGGTGATATTACCCACTGCGGGATGTTGGAATGATCCAGAGGTGGTAGTAGCTTCAAATGTATTTGTGTGGTGTTAAAAATAAGGGATATGGAGTGGAAGCATAAGGAAAGAAAAGAAGAAGATTTTGAAAAACTTTATACGTTTCATCTGTTGTGTAACAGAGTTAAAGTGGTAGTGATTATATTACTTTCCAAATAAACACTCAACATGTAAGTTATAACTGACTGCCAAGTCTCTTAAAGGGTCTTAACAACCAAGTATTGGCAGACACGCAGTAGAGCATTGTTAAAAGGTCCAATATGCATCAGAAAGAATATATGTTTGTAATGACTTGTTCACAATATGATACTATATGGTTGCATGATGCAATATTTGGTCATCAAAATTTCAATGCAGGAAAAAAAACCTAGAAATTTATAATAAATTATTAAATTTAAGATGTATCATTTCAAAAAATATTTTATATTTTTTTCAAATAATGCAAAATTAAAAAAAAAATTAAAGGGTTAAAGAAAGTAGATTTCCAGGGGAGCTCTGAGTAATTTTTTTTAAAAAAAAAAGAGTGGTGGACCAAGAAAGTTTGGGAACCTCTCTGATCTAAACTATTTTACTTGGTGCTCACATCAACTCTCATAGATTCAATTATATCTATATGAGGATGATTCTGAGAATTTTTTTTCTCCAGCCTTAATGTCTCTCCTGACCTCCAGTCTCACATCTCCAACTGCCCAATAGGCACCTCCAACTGAATGTCTTGCAGATATCTTAAATTCAGTAAGCATAAAAATGAGCTCATTACCTTATTCCTCAAACTCTACTTGTTTCCTAATTTCCCTAATCTTGTAGAGGATATGTCCTACCATCCTCCAAGTTACTCAGGCTCACAAACTAGGTTTCATCTTCAAATCATCACTCTCTCTTATCCTCCATATATGATTAAGTGCCAGATCATTTCTACCTTCTCAGCATCTCTTGTATATACCCTTTTCTTTCTTTTGTCACTGCCATCACTCTGATGCAGGACCTTATCATGTAATGCCTGGACTATTGTAACAGTCTTCTGGTTGATCTCTCTGCCTCAGGTTTCTCCCCACACCAGTCAATCCTCCACTCTGCTGTCAAATTCATCTTCCCAAAATAAATCTGACTATGTCATACTCTAGCAGACCCCACCCCAGGTTCCATAAACTCCGGAGGCTCCCTGTCACCTCTAAGATCAAACCCCAAATCCCCTGTCTAGTATTCAAATTGTTCATAACATGACCTCTTCCTACCTTTTCAGTCTTCTTACACCTTACCCCCACATATTCTGCAATCCAGTGACACTGGCCCCTTTGCTATTCCTTGCACAAGGCAATCTATTCCCAAACTCTACGCATTTACATTGGCTGTCTGCTATACCTGGGACTTTTCATCATGTGTGCCTCCTAGTTTTCCTGGTTTCTTTCAAGTTTCAGCTAAAGTCCCACCTTCCAAGAGAAACCTTTCCTAATCTCCTTTATTGTTAGTGCCTTCTCTGTTGATTATCTCATATTCATCTTGTTAACAGGATTTCCCAAAAGTTTAGGTGCAGTTTTAAGCTATCGTAGATTAAAACTGCATGAAGACTTTGGGGATATCTTTTATATTAAATTTTCCACAATTTATTGTTTGTTTCCTCCACCAGTAAACTGTAAGATCCCTGAAAAGGGATTTATCTTATGATTTTTTATTTTGGCATATTTTGTATAGTGTCTGAGAATTCATAACTGCTTAATGAATAATAGTTTACTAACTGGCTAATAAACTAGTCAGCGATCTTGCTGAACTTTTTAAAAAGTGTTTATTGTAAGGAAGGCTCAGATATGATAGGTGATTTCTCCCATGTTCCCTAATTTGCTTATGATATCAACATTTATGGCTAAATCATGGTTTGGTTATACTGTGAGATATTGGTCCTCATTTCTTCCAGACTTCAGAATAGCTGAGATTGAAATATGTTTAGAAATGGGTGTGATAAAAAAGAAGAAGGCATTAATAAAAATGCTAAAAGAGAGGTAAAATTAATAATTTTTTGATTTCCTAAGCAATGATTGAAACAAATGATCAAAAAAGATTTTTTTAAGTGATTGAGTAGTAGAGAAGTTGGAACAACTCTTTCTAAAGGCTTAGAAACTCAAAGGGGGAAAGATATAGCATAAGGACTTAGCAGGGTACATGGATGGATTTTTAAGGACAAATGAGACCTGGATAAGTTTGTAAGCAGTAAGCAAGAAGCCAGTAGACAGAGATTGAAGATGGGAGAGAAAGAGAGTAAGAATGATTATTTTGACAAGCTTCCAATGAAATAAACAGAGACTAAGATCATGAGAACAAGAGTTAGCCTTGGCCAGGAGTAGGAATACCTTATCCTCTAAAACTGCGTCAAAGGATCATATATGTAGAGTTGGAAGGTACTTCAAAGGTCCTATAATACCACCCTCTCATTTTACAAATAAGGAATCTGAAACTAAGAAAAGTTAAAAGGCTTATCCAAAATTCCACAAGTAGTAAATGGCAGAGAAAGAGTGCAAACCCAAGTCTTCCATCTCAAAATCCAATGTTGTTTTCCCTTTGCACTGAAGAAGAGAACTGGCGAAAAATATAAAGAAATATTGATGAGTGGAAGGAAGAAGATAAGTGAGTTCAGAATGAAAGATCTCAATCTTAGTTAAATAGAACTGAAGGCCATGCACTAGAATAAAGTAAAAGACTGAGATAGAATTGTTAGTGAAGTGACTTGTCCAATGCCACCCATTCAGTACTTTGTGAGACTGGAAGTGAATCTTAGATAATCTGATTCCAAGGCTTTCATTTTTTTTACACTAAACTTATCTCTTATTATATGGGGAATCCTGTGGGGTGACAGTGCCATTCATGGATGCTTAACTTCACTGTCAGGTATGATATGAACATCCTTTATAATAGCTATTTCAAACCAGAGTGTCTATGTGTTTCAGAGGTGCTCAGCTGTGTGTTCTTCCCTCCAACAGTTTTCCAGTACTGAGCTGGCACTTGGACTTGAGCCAGTGACTGGTTCTCCAATATGGGCTTCCTTGTGGAGGGATGCTCAGGCAGTACTTAGTATCTCTATAGATCACTTATGTGTACGGAGACAGAGAAAATCAGGCCAAGTCTAGAGAGAGATGACAAAAGCATTATCCAACTTTGAAAACAGCTGCATCACCAGCTCCTCTAGGGATAATTGACCAGGCTTTGTGAAAGCTGTATAAGACTGGAGTTATACATAGTGGAAATTTCCTGTAAACAAGAGTTGCTTTAGTGGGATTTAGGTGACCTTGAATAAAACACTTGCCCACCTTGGTCTTTTTCTTTTTGTCAAGTAAAGGAATTAGACTAGGTGATTTCTAAGGTCTCTTCTAGTACTGCCATATTATATTCTCATATTCCATATATTTTTAAGTTATTTTAACTCTATTTTATGTTCTATGATTCCATATATAGAATTTCTTCAGACCTGAGATTCTGGCTTATTTATATTTTGTCTTCTACAATAACCACGTCATTTCTTTCAGTAAATAGTTGCTGGTTATCAACACATACACCATATATATAAGTCTGTTTAAAAAGTGTCTGACTCTCCTCACTTTACTGGGAACTAAAAATTTGTGTTGTAATGATTGCAACTGATTTTTCCCATAAGGCTCCCTCTTCAAATACACATGGTTCCTTACCTACTCTCCTACCACCTGTTGCAGAAAAACATTATCTCCTCTCATATTTGTTGATCTTGCACCCAGTATACCTCTTTCACCATTTTATATTCAATCTTTCTCTTCAACTACTCTGCTCCTGGATTTCCTGCCTGCTTTTTGCTCAGAGAATCTATTTCCTCTGCTCTGTATAAATATGATAGTATTGAAATGTACTAGACCAGGGAGGGTTTCATGTTCTTTGGCAGACAGTGAGGATATTTCTCTCCATTCAAAAATAATGCTAAACTAAGGAAGAAGCTGATCAAGTAGTGGCAAAAAGGTTTAGTCAATTCTTATGAGACCTGTCATATTTATAAGGGGGTCCTCTATACCATGAGCGTAGTTCTCAAAGACTGATCTGAGGACCTCTGAAGGTCTCTGGGAGCCTTTCAGAGGGTCTGTAAGGTTCAAACTTTTCACAATAATGGTAATATATTCTAATTTTCAATATGGCAAGTATCAATAGATGTAATATACAAAACAATTGCTCTTTGGAGTCTTCAATAATTTTTAATAGTGTAAAAGAGTCCTGAGAACAAAAAGTTTGAGAGCCAATGCACTACACCACTGCTTCTTAATTTTTTCAGGTTTCTGACTACTTCAACAACAATAAATAATATTAGTGCCTTACATTTTCATAGCACTTTGTGATTTGCATAGCACTTTCTTCACAACAACCTCTGAAGTCAGCAATGTAAATACATTCCTTGTAATTCTCCTTTTTATGAGAAACAGAATGGTGTGGTAGAAAAAGTGTTAGATTTATAGTTAAAGGACTGCATTTTTCACCACCACCACCCCCCTTCACACACAAAGTCCTTGTTAAATAAGCATATGCGTGTTCCACAAAGTCCTACTCTGATGTCTGTCACATAGCAGTGGTCCTGATTTCACAAAGGACTACAAGTACTAACAGTTTCTACCCTCTTAGAAAGGCTTCAAGTATGAATCCAGTAATAGGTGGAGTCTGCTTTCTGAGAATCAGCCTTGACATAGAAAGACTTATTATTGGTAGCCTGGCCACCTAGTAATAAAAAGTTTTCCACATGAAACTCATAAAACAAAAATTTTAAATGAAATTCAATCTTGTATGACTCCCTTCAGCTTTAGCAGTAACATTGGCAAAGTGATCAGGAAAAAGAGAGATAAAGAGAGATTTCATGGGACGTTTAGCCATCATATATTTCAGTACTAAAGACAAAAATTTGCAAAAATATCACAATGAAAATAATTGCAGCTTCATCATCAACATTGGCCAAGTATAGACAAATCTAGAGAATAAGGAAGTGCCAGGTACTTTCTGTCACTTTCTCCTTCTTCACTCCTGTCTTACATGATGAAATGGCCTTCCTCCTTACCAAGGCTAACCTATCTATATGTTCAAATGATTCTATTCTATCCTATTTCCTCCAACAAATTGTCCCCTCTGTCACCTTGACTCTTACCTAACTTCAATCTCTCTTTGTCTACTCATTTCCTACTGATCACAAACATTCCTCTCTCCCTTATACTAAAAAGCCCTCATAAGCCTTCCATTCCTATAAACTATCATCTCATCTCTCTTCTACTCATTATAGCTAATATCCTTCAGAAGGCCATTGATAATTGCTGACTCCAGTTTCTTTCCTCTCACTCCTTTATTACTACTTAAAGGGAGTAGAGTCAAGATGATAGAGAAAAGGCAAGGATTCCCATGAAATCTCCAAGATTTTCCTCCATACAACTTTAAATAATACCTCAAAGGAGGTTCTGAAACAGCAGAACCCACAAAAGGACAGGGAAAAAAATTTCTAGGCCAAGAAAACTTAGAAGGTTGCCAGGAAAGGGCTGTCACACCAGGGTGAGAGTGAAGATCAGTCCATAACAGTCTGTGCCAGCAAAGACCCTTCCATAGCAAACCAATAGCAGGCATTGGGGGGAGCTGAATCATTTTCAGAAACTTCCAGAGTTCTAAGCCCACAAACAGTAAAGGGGATCAGAGAACAGATGAGAAGGAGATTATAGGAGTTCATTTGCTGGCATTAGGTGCAGAACTCTGTTGCATTGTCATATCTCAGGGTGAAGGGGAGCACTAACACATCAGGGCTTGTGAACATAAGGAAGCAAAGACTTTGGCCACAGTTCCAGGGTGGAAAAGCATGTTTGTGGTCATTCACAGACATGAACACAGGTCAAGAAAGAAGTAAGCACATATCTTTAGGTTATACCACCTTGGAAGAACTAAAAATTTACAGACTCCCCAGAACTCACTCTGAAAACAGCAGGACAAAAATTCTGAAGCTTAGGACAGTTCCCTGTGCACCCCAGGAACTAAGCGAAACTTCAATATAAAGTTAAGAGTCAAGAAATAAGCTAAGAATGAGTAAACAAAAAGAGCAAAGAACCTGATGATAGAAAATTACTATGGTGATAGGGAAGATCCAAACATAAACTCCAAAGAAGATAAAAAAAGTCAAAACTGCTATGTCCAAAGAAAAATGCGAATTGGTTTCAGGTGAAAAAAAAAAGAATTCCTGGAAGAACTCAAAAAGGATTTTGAAAATCCTATAAGAGAGGTAGAAGAAAAATTGAGAAGAGAAATGAGAGTAATGCAAGAAAATCAAGAAAAAGAGTTAACAGCTTGGTAAAGAAGATATAAGAAATACCAAAGAAAATAACACCTTAAAAAGCAAAATAGGTCAACTGCTAAAAAAGGTACAAAAAGCAGTGAGGATGAGAATACCTTGAATGGTAGAATTGACCAAAGGGGAAAAGACACAAAAATTCATTGAAAAATAAAAGAATTCCTTAAGAAGTAGAACAGGACAAGTGAAAGCCAAAAATTCCATGATACATGAAGAAACAATAGAACAAAACCAAAAGAATAAAAAAATAGAAGAAAATGTGAAATATCTCTTTAGAAAAACAACTTATCTGTAAAAGTAGATCAAGGAGAGATAATTCTAAACTTATTGGACTATTCAAAAACTGTGATTTTAAAGAAGAGCCTAGATATCATCTTTCAAGAAATAATCAAGGAAAACAGCCCTGATTTTCTAGAACCAAATGGTAAAACAGAAATTGAAGAATCAGTCCATCACCCCCTCAAAGAGATACCAAAATGAAAATTACCAGCAACATTATAGCCCAATTTCAGAACCAAATCAAGGAGAAAGTATTATAAGCAGCCAGAAAGAGACAATTTAAATATCATGGAGCCACAGTCAGGATGAACAAGATTTAGCAGTTTCTACATTAACAAACCAAGGAAAATATTCTGGAAAGCAAAGGAGCTAGGATTACTTTCTCCTCCTTGATATTCATTTCTCTCTAGGTTTTAAAGACACTATTTTCTCCTAGTTCTCCTATTAATTTGATCTCTCTGTATACTTTGATGGATCCTCCTCTAGACTATGCCCTCTAACCATAAGTGTCCCTAAGGGTTCAATCCTGGATCCTCTTCTCTATTTTACTTGGTGATTTCATCAACTCCTGTGGGTTTAATTACAGTTTTTATTCTGATGATTCTCAAATTTACCTTTCCTTCCCCAATCTCTTTTGGCATGAAATCTCAAATCTTCAACTGACTTTCAGATATCTTGAACTGTATATTCAGTAAACATCTTGAACTCAATGTCCAAAATAGAATTCATTATTTTCCCCCCTAAGTCTCCCTCATCCTCTTACTTCCCTATTACAGTAGAGTATAATATCATCTTCCCAGTTTCTTAAGTTCACAACCTAGGAGTCATTCTGAATGCCTCACTATCTGTCACCACCCCCCATATCTAAACTCCTGCAAATTCCTGCCTGTTTCACTTTTGCAACACATCCTGTATACTCCCACTTCTCTCCTCTGACTGCCACCACTCTAATATAGGCTCTCATCACTTCACATCTCAATTACATGCAATAGTCCATGAAAGTGGGTCTTTCTGAATCAAATATCTCCCAACTCCAATCCATTCTCAATTGAGTCACTAATTTTCCTAAAGCACACATCCCTACCTAATAAACTCTGTGGGCTTTCTATTGCCTCTGGGTGAAAATATAAAACGTTGTTTGGTATTCAATATCATTTTTAATGAAACTCCAATCTACCTTTCCAGTCTCCTTATACATGTGTGTGTGTATATTTTTTTGTCCAGTGAAACTGGCTTTCTCTCTGTTTCATGAATAAAAAACTCAGTCTCTCAACTCTAGGCATTCTCTCTGACTCTTACCCAGATCTGGAATGTTCTCCCTCCTCCACTCCAACTATTGACTTCATTTGCTTCCTTTAGGACTGTATTGGAAAGGAAATGTTCATAGCACTGAGAACTGCAATGAATATGTTGGCATGGCTCTGAATTACAAAGCATAAAAGACTCTCCATATAGAAGGCAGAGGGAAAACATTTATTCAGACACCAGAAAGCCAGATCCATCACAGTAGCCAAGTAGTCAATACACATTAACACCGCTGGGACAAAGGCATTCTCAAGCCTTCCCCCCACCTGCCAGGGCCTTCCCACAAGCGAAAACTAGCAATCATTACTATGCCTGCATCCCCTCTTCTCCATTCCAATTGCTCTCATTGTCTTCCTCCCAGTTCTGCTCTGCTCTTCTGTTCCACCCTTTCAGAAAGTTCCTCCTATGGCATTATTTAGGCTTTCAGGTGACTTAAACAGGTCATATGGGTCTATTAATGAATGGGAAAGATCTTCCTATTTCAATTGCCATTACAAGAACAAAAACTAAAATCCCACCTTATACAGGCAGGCTTTCCTAACTTCTCTTAATTCCAATGCCTTCTTTCTGGTTTTTCTTGTATTTATTTATTTATTTGTTTGTTTGTTTGTTTGTTTATTTGTTTATTTATTTAACTTTTTACAATCATTTTCACAAAATTTTGGGTTCCAAATTTTCTCCCCTTTTAACCCCTCTCCCCACCCCAATACCCCAAGCAATCTAAGTTTCCCTATCTCCAATCTGCCCTCTCTTCTCTCATCCCTCCCTTCTCTTGTCTCCATCTTCTCTTTTCTCCTGTAGGGCCAGATGACTTTCTATTCCTCATTAACTGTATGTCTTCTTTCCTAGTAGCAATAGCAATACTAAACAGTTGTTCCTCAAACTTTGAGTTCCAAATTCTCCCCATCCCTCCCTCCCCACCCATTCCCTTTGGGAAGGCAGGCAACTCAATATAGGCCATATCTGTGTAATTTTGCAAATGTCTTCCCTGATAGTCGTGTTGTATAAGACTAACTGAATTACCCTCCATCCTACCCTGCCCCTCATTGTTTCTCTTCTGTCTTTTGATCCTGTCCCTCCCCAAGTGTTGACTTCAAATTGCTCCCTCCTCCCTTTGCCCTCCCTTCCATCATCCCCCCCCTTGCTTATCTCCTTCTCCCCCACTATCCTATACTGTAAGATAGGTTTTCATACCAAAATTAGTGTGCATTTTATTCCTTCCTTTAGTCAAATGTGATGAGAGTAAACTTCATGTTTTTCTCTCAGCTCCCCTCTTTTTCCCTCTACTAAAAAGTCTCCTGCCTGCCTCTTGTATGAGAGATAGTTTTCCCCATTCCATTTCTCCCTCTCTCCTCTCAATACATTTCTCTCTCACCATTTACCTTAATTTTTTAAAGATATGATCCCATCTTATTCAATTCATTCTGTGCTCTCTGTCTCTGTGTGTGCATGTGTGTGTGTATGTCTTTGTGTAATCCCACCAATTATCTAGATACTGAAAAGTTTCAAGAGTTACAAATATTGTCTTTCCATGTAGAAATGTAAACAGTTCAACTTTAGTAAGTCCCTTATGACTTCTCTTTGCTGTTTACTTTTCCATGCTTCTTCTCATTCTTGCATTTGAAAGTCAAATTTTCTTTTCAGTTCTGGTCTTTTCATCAAGAATGCTTGAAAGTCCTCTATTTCATTGAAAGACAATTTTTTCCCCTGAAGTATTATACTCAGTTTTGCTGGATAGGTGATTCTTGGTTTTAGTCCTGTTCCTTTGACTTCAGGAATCTCATATTCCAAGCCCCAGGGCTTTCAGTGGGGGCAGGGCTGCTCTTCAATGTAAGATTAAATTCAGGTGCTCAGGTGGGGACAGGAACACCACATAGGCTTCAGTTCCCTCAGGTTTACGTGGAGACCTTCAACAATGGATCTGAGCTCCTGTCTGCTTTGGGAGCATCTCCTGTCATCTGCTGCCTCCACAGCTACCTCCCGAAGGGGCCTGAGTTATGGAGAACCCCGCTCCCCTCTCAGCCAGCCAAACAGGCTCTCTCACTGACCTTTGCACCTGTGGGTGGAGGGAACTGCGCACCTGCTGGAGATTCTATCCCTGAAGCCTGCTCGGATCTGCTCCTCTTGGGGCCGCACGGCCAGGGCAGGACTGGGCTCTGCCCCAGGTCTGGTGCGTGATGGACCTTTGGTGTCGGTTTTTCTGGTCTCTCTGGAACAGAAATCTCCACTCCATTGTTGTGTGGCTTCTGCTGCTCCAGAATTTGCTGGGAGTTCTTCTTTACAGATATTTTATAGGCTGTGGGTTTGGAGCTAGCGCATGTGTGTCTTTCTACTCCACCATCTTGGCTCCTATACTACAGATTTTAAAACTATTTGTCCTTACCATGACATTCCCTTTCCCACTCCCAGTTCCTGTCCCTGAATTATTATCTATTCTCTCATTGTTAACCTCTGCTTTGGTTATACTTTCCCTTGCGTAGTCCCAAAATCTAAAAGAAATCTACACAAACAATCAGTATTTCTGAATAATACCAACAAAATGCAACAAAAATAGATAGAGAAACTCTATTTAAGACAACTACATATAATATCATATATTATAATATATGGGCAGTTAGGCAGTACAGTGGATAGAGCTCAAATACAGCCTCAGATACAGTAGCTGTCTGATAAGTCACTTAACCCTGTTCACTGGTTTCCTCATTTATAAAATGAACTAGAGAAGGAAATGGCAAACCAGTCTAGTACCTTTCCCAAGAATGGCCCAGATAGAGTTACAAAGAGTTAAACATGATATAAAAGACTTACCAACAAGTATAATAAAGAAAATTATAATAACTAATATATATCTATAGAATACTTGTAGGTCTGCCTATATATAAACACTCAGGAGCTGTCTAAGTACAACTGAAACACTATAGAAATAAAAACACATCTAAATAAATGAAGAAATATTAATTGCTAGTTAGTAGACTCAGTCAATATAATAAGAACTGAAATAATACCTAAATTATTTTGATTCTTAAGTGCTATGTCTACCAAAATACTAAATTAGTACTGTATAGAACTTTTTAAAAAGAGTAACAAGTTATCTGGAGAAAACAAAGGTCAAGATGTTCAAGGCACATAATGAAAAAAAGTGAGGAGGAAGAGAGACTAGAAGTACCAGATCTCAAATGCTATTGTACAGCACTGATTATCAGAATGATGTGATACCATTTGAAAAATAGAGGGATTGATCTGTAGATTAGATTGGATACTCAATATATAAAAGCAAAGAAACACAGTAGCATAGACTTCAATTAACTCAAAGACCTTACGTACCAGGACAATGACTCACTAGTTAACAAAAACTGATGGAAAACTAGAAGGCTGTCTGGTAGAAATTAGCTTTACAAAAACACTTCACACCCTATACCAAAATTAACACCTAAAAAATATTACTTTCCTTTCCAGTCTATAAATAGGAAAAAGTTCATAATCGAGCAAGGAATAGAGAAATTCCTGGGATAAAATGGGAAAAAAAGTTTGATTACTTAAAATTAAAATGTTTTTGCACAAACAAACCAATACAACTTATGGAGATAGTAAACTGAGGGATGGGGAATCTTTATAATAAGTTTCTCAGTTAAAAATCTCATTTATAAGATATATGAGGAATTGATTCCAATTCATAAAAATAAGAGTCATCCCTACTGATAACCAGGTCAAAGAATAGGAATAGTCACTTTTCTTTTTTTAGTTATATATTTTATCATCCCTAGTTACATGTAAAAACATTTTAAATTTATTTTTTTAAATTTTTAATTTTAAAATTCAAACCTTTCTCCTTTCTTACCCCAGACCCTCAGATGGTAATCAATTTGCTATAGTTTATATGTGTGCAATCATGCAAAACATATTTCCATGTTAAAAAAGGAAACACAGAAAAACATATTTCCATGTTAAAAAAGGAAACACAGAAAAAGATAAAGTGAAAAACATTATACTTAGATAAGCATTCAGATCCCATCAGTTCTTTCTCTGGAGATGGATAGTATTTTCCAACTTGAGTCATTAGAAATTGTTTTGGATTACTGTGTTGCTGAGAATAATATTGTACAATGTTACTATTACTGTAATACAATGTTTTGGTTCTGCTCACTTCAGTTTGTATCAATTCATGTAAGTCCTTCCAGGTTTTTCTGAAATCATGCTGCACATCCTTTCTTATACTACAATAATAATCCATTACAATCATATGCCACTACTTGTTCAACCATCCCCAAATGATGGATATCTTCTGAATTTCCAATTCTTTGCCACCACAAAAAGAGCTACTACAAGCTTTTTTACAGGTAGATCCTTTTCTCTTTTTTATCTCTTTGGGATACAGATCTAGTAATAGTATTGCTAGATCAAGGGTTATGCACAGCTTCATAGCCCTTTGGGTATACTTCCAAATTGCTCTCCACAATGATTGGATTAATTCACAACTCCACTAACAGTGCATTAGTGTACCAATTTTCCCACATCCCCTCCAACATTTATCATTTTTCTTTTCTGTCAAACTAGTCAATCTGACAGGTATGAGGTGGCACCTCAGGGTTCATTTAATTTTCACTTCTCTAATCAATAGTGATTTAAAGTATGTTTTCGCGTGACTGTAGATAGCTTTGATTTCTTAGTCTGAAAACTCTCTGTTCATATCATTTGACCATTTATCAGAGTTGCATTCTTGTAAATTTGATTAAGTTCTCTAAATATTTGAGAAATGGGGCCTTTATAAGAGAATTGTTGTAAAAAAAATTCCACCTTTTTGCTTTTCTTGTAATCTTGATTTCATTGGTTTTGTTTGTGCAAAAAAATCCTTTTGAATTTAATATAATCAAATTATCCATTTTACATCTTGTAATGTTCTCTATTTCTTATTAAGTCATACACTCTTCCCTTCATCATAGATCTGACTGGTGAACTATTATTCTCCTAGTTTGAGTATAGTAAATTTGTTTTCTATCTAAATAATGTGCACAGGGAGGTAGAGCCAATATGACAGTGAAAACAGGGACTCACCTGAGCTCTCCCACAGACTCCTTCAAATATGTCTAAAAGGTGAATCTGAACAAATTTTAGAACAACAGAATCCACAAAGAGACAGAGTGTGACAGATTTCTAGCCCAAGAAAATCTGGAAGATTGATAGGAAAGATCTCTTGCACCAGGCTGGGAGAGGAGCACAGTCTAGCATGCAGGTTGCACTAGCACAGACCTTATCACAGCAAGGCTGGAGCAGACCATAGCTGACTGAATCAGTGGCAGCAGTGGAAATTCCAAGAACTCTGAGTGCAGGAGTAGTGTCTGTAAGAAACTGAGAAATAGAGATAAGAGCAGTCCTGCACAAGACCTGCAGCACCAGCAGCAATTATTATTGGGGCGATTAGATCATAGACTGAATGCTTGAAAGTCATCTATTTAGGCTTCTGGGAGCTAAGATGGCAGAGTAAACAGTAAGTAATCTCATCTTCTTTTGTTGACCTTCAAAAACCCAAAGAAAATTGCCCCAAGGAAACTCCTGGAGCAGTGGAGCTAGCAGAAAGAGAGGTTGAGCAGTTTTGTATCTCAGTAAGTAAGAGGGATTGATGAGAAAGGTCCCTCTTACTGTGGCTAAAGGGGACAAATACAAGACAGGAGGCAAGCCAGAACTGAGCACCACCTCAGCAGAGCAGTGGGAGATCTGGAGCCCCATGGTGGTGGGGCCCAGCACTGAGCACCACCTCAGTGGACCATTGGAAGATCCAGAACCTAATGATGGTGGAGCCAGCAAGTGCCAACACCAGGACGTCCCCCATATACCTTCACACAGCCAGGGTAATTGGAAGACCCCAGCACAGATGAGTGTTCACCAGAGACTGATCCTACTTGTGCTCTAGCACAGCCGTAGGGGAGGAGACCTCCAGTTGCCAGACCATCCCTTCTCCACACTTCATGCTGGGAGCTCCAGTGTAACTCTGGGGAAATGCAGAAAGACTTCACCTGACCTCAGCACACACCAGCCAGCTCCAGCTCAGCACCAGGTAAGCTACAACATCATATAGCTTCCAGGTGTGAGAATCAGAGGTCACAGCGCACAAAGCAGTAACTAGACTCCTAGCCTACAACATAAGAAGTGTGGGACAGAGTTCCATGTACCATGGAAGCAGAAATCCATTTTAAAAACCAGGAAAAAGACAATCACAATGAACAAAAACAACTTAGAAAAACAAAGACCATAGAATCTTATTACAGGGACAGGGAAGATCAAAATAGGAATTCAGACGAGGACAGCATAGACACTATACCTACATCCAAAACCTCAAAAAGGGATATGAACTGGTCTCAAGCCCAAAAAGCCTTCCTTGAGGAGCTCAAGAAGGATTGAAAAAGTTAAATTAGAGAGATAGAAGAAAAATCAGTCAATTCCTTTAAAAGTACAATTGACAGGTGCTCAGTTGTAGAATATATTGCACAAGAATTGACTTTTTATTAACACCCAGTATGTACATCCCATGTAACAGAAAGGGCAACAATAAAATAGTGGTCCTAAAGGAAGAAAATGGCAGAAACTGATCTGTAAGCACAGCCTTTTTTTGTCCAGAATAATAATTCTTGAACTTCCCAGAAATTAGAAGCTAAATAAAGCTATTCAAGTTTTCTTTACTTTTGCATTCAATTACAGTGATTTGTGGTGAAAGCAGTGCCTGAAATTTATGGACCATTGTATATTTAAGTTCTGCCTAAAGTTAGAATCGGTCATGGAACATCTTGGATTAGAGATACTTGAGAGTTCCTCAATTCAGGATGGTTGTATGATGTATTTGTTCTTTCTGCACCCACCCCTACCATGGCAAAGCCACTCAATAAAGCTGTGTTACAATGAACATCTTTATGTGCTTTGTTGAGGTAAGATATTCCCAGTGGCATTTGGGGGCTGTAGAGGGATTGGGAGGGTGGGGTGAGGCAGTGCACAGAAGAGATTGGGTTACTCATTACTCCAGTGAGGTTGTATATTCAAACCTTTATTTACAGTTTTGAAGTTGCCTGTAAAGTCATCAGTGAGCCTTTGAACCTTCCCCTTAATGTGTTTGTTTCTCCTGTTGAGGAATGAGCTGTTTCTAAGCCTTTGTTCCTCTTTCTGGTAGTCTTTCAATGCTAGTTTCCCCATTGGTACCAAAGAGTCACTGAAGAACTGGTAACCTGAATGCTTCCAAATAGAGAGTGAGTGCAATTGTGCAAGGTGACTATCATTAGACTGTTACAAGATTGTACTCAGGGAATATTTTGCCTCTCATGTTATAGGTATGATTATAATCTAGAAATTTTTATTCAAGGAATAAAATTAAGTATCAGACACATTGAAAATATTTTTTACAAATTGTTGCAATACAGTAAATTCCTTATCCAAACAGCCAGATGCTTTTTTCTATGTCAGTGCTTTTATGAGACTGAAACAAGTAAAGTAGCTGTTATCAGTGATTTCTTTATTGAAAGATAATTTTTAGGCAATATCAGGGTTAATTGATTCAGTCTAACTATCCCATCTCCTAAACTTCCTACATATAATAATCAGCACTTAGACTTCCCTCAGGGCCTCAGGGTCATCATATGTGCCATCTGAATTGTTAAGAAAGGTTAAGTTGATTATAATATTTTGGTGATATATAAAGAAATAACCTGTGTGGACTAAATGCATTTAATTATGCAATTAACATTTTGTTTCATTTACAATCACTAATTGATCCAAGTCTGCTATCATAATACTTATTTGGTGATCATTTAAATAGTGGTGGTTATCAAATGGTTAGGCCCTATAAGGGTTCATGCTAGCTAGATGATTAGTGAGAACTGGAAAGAACTTTAGAAAACTATTCCAATCCACTTATTTTACAGATGAGAAAATTGAGGCCCAAAGAGAAATGACTTCCCCAAGATTACATGGCAGATTGTCTCTTTATCTCTTAGTCCAATGTTCTCTCCTCTTTAGGGTAAGGGATAAAAATCATAGGCAACCATCTTTGATTCCTAGGTTGCATGTTTTGTGCCAGGTAAAAGTTTGATGTTCGCTTAATCATACCAGTGGACAAAAATCTGGACTTCAAATCCAGAGATGTGTGCGTGTGTTAGTCCTAGTTTTGTCTTATTTGCTATGTGGCTTTAAGGATATCATTTCTGCTTTTTGAACTGGAATTACCCCATTTGTAAGATAAGGAACTTGGTGTTCTAGGTTCCTTCCAGCTTTGGAGTTCTGTGTTCCACAATCCCATTCTTCAGCCTTTAGAGATACATAAGACTTTACTGTATTTGGCAGTATGTGTAAGAAGTAAGCCCTTGGATGAATATCTAACTTAAAACTGTGTGCTGGCACACATGATACTATGCTTTGATTAGACCTGAAGCACAGAGTCCACCTTGCTAATGTAATATAAAATAGTTCATACTTTCTCTGACCGTCCTAAGGCTTATTCGTGTCTGTGTAAGGTCATCAGAATTCCAACTGAGCCGCTGGTTTGCTTTAATCTTAAGTCATAGTTAACATTTTCCATTCATCAGTCCATGTAATACACTGGAATCTCATCATGACTGAGACCAGGTTGCACAGAGATCCATCTGCTAATTATACTCATTAGAGCTCCTTGGAAAGGGGGTCCAAGACAGGCCTGTGTTTATATAAAGTAAATCTCTAAGTAGACCTTGAAATTTTTTTCTCTGTACCTTGTTAACCCCTGAGCATGTCTTGAACTATCTTTTCCAACAAACCCTTCCTATTCTCATAGCCTCCTTTCACACTGTACTCTGTTCAAATTTATCTTGTCTATATAGAAAGTATGGAATTGTTTTAAAGGAAGTTTCATGTGGGAATTGTTAGAAGTAACATACAGCTTCTCTATAAAGGGATTACAGCACCCGTTAAAAAGTGATTAACAACATTAAAAAAGTAGTAATTCTTCAACTTTGTTCTTGAATTGTGCTGCTTATGTTTAGATTGTAATTTGTTGAAAATACTAAAACTATTCAAGGACTTCTGACACTAGATTTGAAGATTTGACTTGATTTATATGATACCCCCATTCATTTTCTTATCTGTAAACAGATATAAATGCACATTTCTAGGCTATGTAACAAACTCCAGAGACAGGTTATATTTCATAAGATGTTTATATTCTTCAATTTCTGCTTAATTCCTGCCTTTCTTAACACTGGGGGAATCTGTCAATCCAGAGAATAAGCCTCTTACAAGGTGACAAATTAAAGATCAGATGATCAGACCCCAAAACTTCAGAAATTCAAGAAAATGATCTGTAATTTGTCCATGTTGCAAAATGGATAAATTGGAATGATAAGGGCCTATCTTGATTATTGCAAAAAATAAACTTGCAAAAAGTTTTGAATGATATTACTATGTTGGTCTACAAAGCATGACTAGGTAGAGGTTCTTTCTTATTTCTTCCTGAATGTATATATAAGAATTGGATTAGCAAATTGATTTGTATGCAAATGATTCTGCTAATGTGCTTTTTGGAAAACTTCTTTAGAAACTCATTAAATATTAATATACCTAATATGTGCAATATACTTGTGCTAAGCCTACTAGGGATAGAAAGATGAGTGGCTATACCCCTGTCCAAAAATCTTAGTTTATTGTGAAGAATGAATGCGTATACCAGAGAATACAAATTGAAATATGAAAAGTACCTAAGAGGAAGATAAAGAGCTACTAAATAAAATATGGGAAAGTTCTATTAAACTGTTAGAAAGGTTTAAGTATTTTTTTCCTTTTTCTTACTAAGTACTTTGGTATTTGTAGATCAGGTATAAGGTAATCTTCAACCCAACATGCCCTAGTCTGTGACATTTCAGGTATGTTAGGATTTGTGGAATATTTGTTACCAAGTTTGAGATATAGTCTCTTTGAATACATTTCTGAATCTACAACCTATTTACTGATCTAACTACTTAATTCCTATCCTTACCACATTCTCTTGGCTCCTAGGGAAGGTTGCAGTAGTCCAGTTTATATGACCTTTTGTGCAACACCTGGAAATTCCATTTCTGTTGACTTCTATGGAAAAAGTGATTGAAACTCAGAGGTCATAAGTAAAACATTTAGCAAGTGTCAAAGACCTGAGCTATTTTTCTAAGATGCCACTTTGACCTGAGAGACTTTTTCTTATAAAATAAGCTTTCCCTTCCTGGTTCAGGCAGCAGTAGATCTTTTACAAAACTAATAGTTATGCATAACCTAGACTGGCCAAAAATTGAGTCTCCTCCTGCCAACACCTTCAGGATAATAAAGACCTTAAATATTCAATAACTGTTAAAGTGCCTATCACATACAAAGTACAACGTACTGTGCTAGATACTAGAGGGAGAGGTAGGCTGTAACAAAATGAAAGGGACATCTCATCTAACCCCATCTTTTTTTAATTATTGAAAGCTTTTTCTACCACTCACTTTAGATTAATAGAACAAACACCCATCATATAGATGAAAATAAAGTACAGAGAGGTGAAATGTCCTAGGTTGCATAAGTAAAAAGCTGGGATTTGAACCCAGATCCTCTTGACTCCAAATTTCTGTTCTCCACATAGGATTTCCAGAAGAGACAACTCATAGGCATATATGCATTTCCATACAAAGTATATATAGTGTAGGATGAAAGGGACTGTAAGTACTTTCCTAGAGAGGATCATTTAGGATTGGGGGCATATAAGAATTCCTAGAGGAGATAGTATTTGTCACTTGTCTTTGGAAGTATAAGAAACATTCCAACAGAAGGGACTGCGGAAAGGGTAGCATCAGCCAAGCTGTAGAAGAGATGAGGAAGTGCTACAATTGCAGAAGAGATCTTGTGGTTTCATTTTAACAGAAGAGGAGCACACAGGGAAAGGAGTGCTATGGAATGAGGTTGTAAAGATAAAGAGCACCACAGAGTGGAGGTGGAGGGCTCTCTGTGCTGTACTGATATCTCTAGACATTTATTAGGTGACAGGAAGCCATTAAGGGGCAACATGACTAGGTTTATGCTTAAGGAAGGTGGCAACAAAAGAAAGATGGTTGAGAAGGGAAAGGATGGGCATGTAAAGACCATGCTAGACTATTTCAGTGTTAGAAATGTAAGGTAACGATCCTTCCCCCTGTGTGAAGGGAAGTCAGAATGGAAACACTAGTGTAGTTTTGTACAAAATGGAAACAGTGTACTAGATTCAGAAACTACCTGACCCTGTTGTGTTGTTTTGTTTTTAAACAGGTCTGAGTTTAACCTTTAAGGGTTTTTAATGCCAACTGCATCAAAGTACAACAGAATTCCTTAGTAGTGAGGGGATTCAGTTCAGCAAACCTCAGGCATGCAAAGTTTATTGGAAGGTATTCTGCATCTGGAGGTGAAAGCTCTAGATTCAAAACCTGATTTTAACTGCCCTGACCTTATGTTTCAAATCTGGAGGTAGCAAATTGCTAAATTCTTAGGTTTCTCTTGAATCTGATAGATTTCAAGTGTAATTCTATAAATATACTATCCCTAAGTATAAGTCATAACACCTAAAATATCTGAAAATAAGAAAATAATTCCAGGAATGAATGCCTCAAAACGTCTGTGATTTCAGCCATGCAATGGCAAGTATTGTATCAAAAAGAGCATGGACTCAGCTAGGCTGAGACTTGTTGTGAATCCTAGTTCCACCACCTGATAGCTATGTGACATCAGACAAACTTTCTTCTTTGTTAAATGAGAATGTTTGCACAACTTACTTCACAGGGTTGTTGTGAGGAAAGTGCTTTGTAAACCTAAAAAGTGTAATGGTAATGAGTTGTTATCTCTGTGGGTACTTCTTCCACATATGCAGATCAAGTAACAGCAGGTCTTTAGGAGCTGCTGTGGCCAGAACATTAATCATCTATTGGCAAAACCTGGTGATAAGAATGCACTTAACTAGGCTGTTCCTCAGACAACAAACACAGGTTCTGAGAACCAAAAAAAAACACAAAAAAAACCAAAAACAAACTGTACCATGATAAAGTATTAGAAGAAGACTCACTTTAGTGAAAGACTTAAAATTATCATATTAAATAATATATAAATGCTATAAGGAGTTTGAGGTTTGGGTTTTTTTGTTCTGTTTTTTGATGTCTAATTGCCTTGAAGCTTTAAGTCATTGAAATTCCAAACCAGAAAAAAAGTGACTGATTTTTTTTTTTCCCACAGCCGAAGAGGTTTCTCCTATGTTGACTACATTTCATTCTGTATAGAAAAAGTTACAGGTCAAATCTGTAAAAGACAGCATTTGACTGTTGAGTGGGATCTTCATTGTTTTCTATTGGATGACATTTGTGAGTGCCACATGATGTGTCAGGATCAAGAAATGCACTTTTCTTCATTAGTGAGGGAAGGGTAACTACTGAATCATTACACTGAATTTTTCTTCGAAATCCCAAGGCTTTTATTACCTGGAAATAGTAATGGTTTGATTAGTTAAACCAGGGGATGGGAAAATTCCATTTTTATCCACTTTCTGGTGACTACTACAGGCCATGATTCAAGGACTCAAGCAGTGCATCTCCTGCACATTTTTCCTTTAAGCGATTTCTGTAATTATCCTTGGTTTGTCATTAGTTCATAGATTGTAGCTGCAGAAATACTATAGTTGAAACATCTGCATCAAGCATTCAGATGACTTTGCACCAAGAGAAGTCATTTAGCTATGACTCAGTTTTAAGAATCAAGCATGTATAATCAGGCCATATAAAGTACAATAAAGAAAGAATGTTAGCATTTTAAAAAAAAGCACAGTTGACAAAATGGAAAACAAAATCACTGAAGAAACAACCTAAGCAAAACTGGCCAAATGAAAAAGGAGGTAGAAAAGATAACTGAAGAAAACAATTCTTTAAAAATTATAATTTGGGGGATGGGGATTGAGTCAAGATGGTGGAGTAGAAAGAGAGACATGCAGAAGCTCACCCCCTTAGCCCATAAAATACATGTAAAAAATGACTGAACAAATCCAGGAACAGCAGAAGTCACAAGACAAGATAGTGAAAGAGATGTCCAGCCCAAGGTAGCCTAGAAGGTGAACAGGAAAGGTCTACTGTACCAGAATCAGAGTGAAGCATGGCCCAGCCATGGCTGCAGGGTGGAGGGGAAGGGACAGGACTGGAACAGGCTTCAGGGTGCTATCAGTAGCAGGCTCCAGATTGCTCAAAGGCCAAAGACAGCTTCAAAGGTCAGTGAGAAAGCTCTTTCACCTGGGTGAGAGGGGAGTATGGTCTGACCCCACCAACAGCAGCCACTGCAGCATCAGCATCCATTTTTGGAGCCCTCTACCTAAAGGACCTGAGGGAACTGAGTGACTGATCTGGATCTCAGCCTTGAGAGGTGACACTGGGGCAAGGAGGAGTGCTGACTGGTGGAGACTCTGGACAAGGAATCATGCTCACAGAACAAAGCAAAGGCCTGGCAAGGAGTAAACTCTTCTCCCTTGATTGTGCCACTTTGGAGGAACTGAGAACTAACTGAGGTCCCAAGAGTATATGTTCCTCTTGACAAAAGAATCAAAAATTGAGGGGGAGGAGCCAAGATGGTGGAGTAGAAAGGCTCACATATGCTAGCTGTGAATACACAGCCAATAAATTTTCTGTAAAAAGAACTCCCCACAAATTCTGGAGCAGCAGAAGCCAGGCAGCAATGCAGTGGAGGAGATTTCCTTTCCAGAGAGCCCTGAAAAACTGGTGCCAAAGGTCCGTTGCACACCAGACACAGAGCGGAGCCCATGCTCTGCCTGGCCACGTGGCCGCGAGAGGAGCAGATCAGAGCAGGCTTCAGGGACAGAACCTCCGGCGGGCCGTTAAGGTCCCTCCACCCACAGGCACTACAGGTCAGTGAGAGAGACTTCTGGGCTGGCCAAGATGGAAGCGGGGTGTCTCCATAACTCAGGCCCCTCAGGAGGCAGCGGCAGCAGCAGAGGCAGCGGCAGAGGCAATGACAGAGGCAGCAGCGGCCAGGAGCTCCTGGAGCAGGAGGGAGCTCAGGGCCATTACTGAAGATCTCCACATAAACCCCCTGAGAGAACTGAGCCTGGGAGGTGTCCCTACCCACACCTGAGAACCTGAATTTAATCTTACCCTGAATAGCAGCCACACCCATCACTGAAGGCTCTGATGTTGGGGAGCAGCATTTGAATCTCACACCCCAAGCACTGACTGGGGGGATCTAGGCAGGGTTGGAGAGGAATCTCAGAAGTCAACTAACTGCCTGGGAAAATGCCCAGAAAAGGGAAGAAAAATAAGACCATAGAAGGCTACTTTCTTGGTGAACAGATGTTTCCTCCTTTCCTTTCTGATAAGGAAGAACAATGCTTACCATCAGGGAAAGATATAGAAGTCAAGGCCTCTGTATCCCAAACATCTGAAATACATGTCCAATAGGCTCAGGCCATGGAAGAGCTCAAAAAGGATTTTGAAAATCATGTTAGACAGGTGGAGGAAAAACTGGGAAGAGAAATGAGAGAGATGCAAGAAAAGCATGAAAAACAGGTCAATACCCTTCTAAAGGGGACCCAAAAAAATGCTGAAGAAAATAACACCTTGAAAAATGCCTCACTCAATTGGCAAAAGAGGTTCAAAAAGCCAATGAGGAGAAGAATGCTTTAAAAAGCAGAATTAGCCAAATGGAAAAGGACTTCAAAAGCTCACTGAAGAAAATAATTCTTTAAAAATGAGAATGGAACAGATGGAGGCTAATGACTTTATGAGAAACCAAGAAATCACAAAACAAAACCGAAAGAATGAAAAAATGGAAGATAATGTGAAATATCTCATGGGAAAAACATCTGACCTGGAAAATAGATCCAGAAGAGACAATTTTAAAATTATGGGACTACCTGAAAGTCATGATCAAAAAAAGAGCCTAGACATCACCTTTCATGAAATTATCAAGGAAAACTGCCCTGATATTCTAGAACCAGAGGGCAAAATAAGTATTGAAGGAATCCATCGATCACTGCCTGAAAGAGATCCAAAAAGAGAAACTCCTAGAAACATTGTGGCCAAATTTCAGAATTCCCAGGTCAAGGAGAAAATATTGCAAGCAGCAAAAAAGAAACAATTCCAGTATTGTGGAAATACAATCAGGATAACACAAGATCTAGCAGCGTCTATATTAAGGGATCCAAGGGCGTGGAATAGGATATTCCAGAATTCAAAGGAACTAGGACTCAAACCAAGAATCACCTACTCAGCAAAACTGAGTATAACACTTTAGGGGGAAAAATGGTCTTTCAATGAAACAGAGGACTTTCAAGCATTCTTGATGAAAAGACCAGAGCTGAAAAGAAAATTTGACTTTCAAACACAAGAATGAAGAGAAGCATGAAAAAGTAAACAGCAAAGAGAAGTCATAAGGGACTTACCAAAGGTGAACTGTTTACATTCCTACATGGAAAGACAATATTTGTAACTCTTAAAACTTTTCAGTATCTGGGTACTTGGTGGGATTACACACACACACACACATACACACACACACGCATAGACACATGTACACACATGCACGTGCACACACATACACACATGCATGCACATACAGAGACAGAGAACACAGTGAATTGAACAGGATGGGACCATATCTTAAAAGAAATTAAGGTAAACAGTGAGAGAGAAATGTAGTGGGAGGAGAGAGGGTGAAATGGAATGGCGTAAATTATCTCTCATTCAAGAGGTAAGCAGGAGACTTTTTAGTGGAGGGGAAAAAGAGGAGAGCTGAGAAAAAAACATGAAGTTTACTCTCATCACAATCGACTAAAGGAAGGAATAAAATGCACACTCATTTTGGTATGAAAACCTATCTTACAATACAGGAAAGTGGGGGAGAAGGAGATAAACAGGGAGGGGGGATGATGGAAGGGAGGGCAATGGGAGGAGGGAGAAATTTGAAGTCAACACTCTTGGAAAGGGACAGGATCAAAAGACAGAATAGAAACAATGGGGGGCAGGATAGGAAGGAAGGAAATACAGTTAGTCTTACACGTCACGACTATTATCGAAGTCATTTGCAAAACTACACAGATATGGCCTATCTTGAATTGCCTGCCTTCCCAAAGGGAATGGGTGGGGAGGGAGGGAGGGGGGAGAATTTGGAACTCAAACTTTTAGGAACAACTGTTTAGTATTGTTGTTGCTACTAGGAAATAAGGAATACAGTTAATGGGGAATAGAAATTCGTGTGGCCCTACAGGGCAAAAGAGAAGATGGGGACCAGAGAAGGGAGGGATGATAGAAGAGAGGGCAGATTGGTGATAGAGAAAATTAGAATGCTCGGTGTATTGGGATGGGGGGAGGGGATAAGTGGGGAGAAAATTTGGAACCCAAAATTTTGTGAAAATGAATGTAAAAAGTCAAATAAATTTATATTTAAAAAAAGACTCCAAAGTCAAAACTAGCTAGGAAAGCGCTGAGGAAAGTGAAAAAAATAAGACTATAGAAGGTTATTTTCTTGGTGAACATGTATTTTCTTCTATTCTTTCAGATGAGGAAGAACAATGCCTACCATCAGAGGAAGATCTAAAAGTCAAGGCTTCTGCATCCAAAAGCTCCAAAATAAATATGGAATGATTGCATGCCATGGAAGAGATCAAAAAAAGATTTTGAAAATCAAGTAAAAGAGGTGGAGAAAAAGTTGGGAAGAGAAATGAGAGTAATGCAAGAAAATCATGAAAAGCAAGTCAACAGCTTGCCAAAACAGATCCAAAAAAATGCTGAAGAAAACAACACTTTTAAAAATAGGCTAACTCAATTGGCAAAAGAGGTCCAAAAATCCAGTGAGGAGAACAATGCTTTAAAAAGTAGAATTAACCAAATTGAAAAGGAGATTCACCCAAGAAAATAGCTCTTTAAAAATTATAATACAACACATGGAAGGTAATGACTTTATGAGAAACCAAGAAATTACAAAACAAAACGAAAAGAATGAAAAAATAGAAAGTAATGTGAAATATCTCATTAGAAAGAGAACTGACCTGGAAAACAGATCCAGGAGTGATAATTTAAAATTTATGAGACTACCTGAAAGTCATGATCAGAAAAATTGCCTCCATATCATCTTTCATGAAATTATCAAGGAAAACTACCCTGATATTCTTGAACCAGAGGGCAAAATAAATATTGAAAGAATCCACCAATCACCTCCTGAAAGAAATCCGAAAAGAGAAACTCCTAGGAATATTGTGGCCAAATTCCAGAGTTCCCAGGTCAGGAAGAAAGTATTTCAAGCAGCTAAAAAGAAGCAATTCTAGTACTGTGGAAATACAATCAGGATAACACAAGATTTGGCAGCTCCTACATTAAGGGACTGAAAGGCTTGGAATAGGATATTCCAGAAGTCAAAGGAAATAGAACTAAAACGAAGGATCACTTACCCAGCAAAACTGAGTGTAATACTTCAGGGGAAAAATGATCATTAAATGAAATAGAGAACTTTAAAGCATTCTTGATGAAAAGACCAGAGCTGAACAGAAAATCTGTCTTTCAAACACAAGCATCAGGAGAAGCATGAAAAGGTAAACAGGAAAGAAAAATCATAAGGGATTTGCCAAAGTTGAACTGTTTACATTTCTACATAGAAAGATAATATTTGCAAGTCTTGAAAATTTCAAGAGTGTCATTTATTAGCCAGGCTGGTGGCTGCCTCATGTAGAGACCCAGAGGAGACAGCCCCGAACTGAGGTGGATGAGTGCATTTTAAGCATTTTGGTGCTACTCGGTACAGCCTTGCAGTTTCCACAACAAGCAGGGTTCTGACAGAGTAAGAGGGGGCTTGCTACTAGGTAAAACAGAGGGAGTTGTCAGGGGTATTACTAGGTAAAGGACCCCCAACAGAAAACATGTGCCAGTAGAGGTAACCAATCAGGAAAGGGTGGGGTTCAGCAGAAGGTGGTTACCAGTCAATTTTTGGTCTAACATTAGGGGGGCACTGGTGGTTACCATGCAAATGGACTAAACAAGAAATGACTGTTAACAATTTATCAGATATTAAACCAAAGGGGAAAAACATTTTGACAGGGGCTTAACAACAGAAGGAAACTGTTACTAGGCAAGCTATTCTGCCCAGTACCTTAACAGAGATCTCTAGGCCTAGGGGCCCAGGGAGAAAAAAATGTCCATTTTAATTCAACTCTGTGTTCTCTCTCTACGTGTGTGTGTGTGTGTGTGTGTGTGTGTGTGTGTGTGTAATCACTCCATTTACCCAAATACTGAGAAAAGTCTCAAGAGTTATAAATATTATCTTTCCATGTAGGAATGTAAACAGTTCAGCTTTAGGAAGTCCTTTATGATTTCTCTCTCCTGTTTACCTTTTCATGCTTCTCTTCATTCTTGTTTCTGAAAGTCAAATTTTCTATTCAGTTATGGTCTTTTCATCATGAATGCTTGAAAGTCCTCAATATCACTGAATGACCATTTTTTCCCTTGAAATATTGTACTCAGTTTTGCTGGGTAGGTGATTCTTGGTTTTAATCCCAGTTCCTTTGGCTTCTGAAATATCCTATTCCAAACCCCTCCATCCATTAATGTAGAAGCTGCCAGATCCTGTGTTATCCTGATTGTATTTCCACAATACTCGAATTGTTATTTTCTAGCTGCTTGCAATATTTTCTCTTTGACCAGGGAACGCTGAAATTTGACCACAATATTCCTAGGAGCTTCTCTTTGTGGGTCTCTTTCAGGAGGTGATTGGTGGATTCTTTCAATATTTATTTTGCCTTCTGGTTCTAGAATATCAGGGCAGTTTTCCTTGATAATTTCATGAAAGATGATGTCTAGGCTCTTTTTTTGATCATAGCTTTCAGGTAGTCCCATAATTTTTAAATTGTCTCTCCTGGATCTATTTTCCAGGTCAGTTGTTTTTCCAATGAGATGTTTCACATTATCTTCTATTTTTTCAATCCTTTGGTTTTGTTTTGTTTTGGTTTTTTTTTTGGTTTTATCATATAGTCATTACAGTCCCTGAACTCCATTCTCATTTTTAAAGAACTGTTTTCTTCAGTGAGCTTTTCCATTTGGCTACTTCTACTTTTTAAAGACTTCTTCTCCTCGTTGGCTTTTTGGACCTCTTTTTCCAATTGAGTTAATCCATTTTTCAAGGTATTATTTTCCTCAGCATTTTTTTTGGTCCCTTTAGCAAGCTCCTGACTCAACTTTCAAGTTCTTCCATGGCCTGAGCCTATTATATATTCATTTTAGTGGTACTTGATGCAGAAACCTTGACTTCTTCTGACAGTATGCATTGTCTTTCCTCATCTGAAATGATGGAAGGAAATACCTGTTCACCAAGAAAGTAATCATCTATGGTCTTATTTTTTTTTCCCCTTTTTGGGCATTTTCCCAGTCAGTTACTTGACTTCTGACTCCTTTGTCAAGAGGAGGATCCTAGTGCTTCTCCTCACCCCAGGACCATTCTCAAAGCTGAGATTCAGATTAGCTGCTCAGTTCCTAATGGTTCTTTAAGCAAGGGCGGGGCTGTCACTGAGGGCTGAGATTTAGATCAGCTGCTCAATTCTCCCGGAGACTTTAGGTGGAGGTGGGGCCACCACTCAGGGCTGAGGTTCAGATAAGCTGCTAAATTCCCCCAGGGGCTTTTAGCCCAGTGCTTCACAAATGGATGCCCACTGCTGCCACCACCCCTACTATCATTGCTGCTACCACTGCTACAGCCTGAAACCAGTGCTGCAGGGGACCCAACTCCCCTCTAGCCCAGTAAGGAAAGCCTCCTTACTGACCTTTGAAGCTTTCTTTGGCACTTGTGTTTGAAGGATCTGAGACCCTCCCTGTTGGGAATTCCACTCCGAAGACCTGTTCAGGTCCTATTCCTCCTTGTGCCACATGACCAGTGTTGGGCTACATTCCACTCAGCATCCCATGGGATAGACCTTTCCTGTTGGCCTTCTAGGTTACCTTTGCCTGGAAATCTCTTTCACTAAGTCATTCTGTGGCTTTGGCTGCTCTGGAATTTGTTGTGAGTCATTTTTTGCAAGTATTTTATGGGCTGTGGGGGAAGAGCTAGAGTATGTGCATCTTTCTACTCCATGATCTTGGCTCCACCTCATTATCCATACTCTTAAGACTGTCATTATTACTTAGTTTGGAAGAAAGGTTAGGACTGAGCTGAGTCTGATGGGGTGATTCTAAATATCAAAATTGGACAGGAAAGGGTAAAGACAGGTAATTGTCTTATATAAATGAGGTGAGAAAGGAAGAACTGATACAAGGGAAACAGGTGGGGATAGAGGGCTGGTAGTACTAATATCTTACTCTCATTGGATCTGGGTTAAAGAGGAAGCAGTATATACTTGTAGAAGGGTCTAAATTTGTAAAGATCTAGGAAGGGATGAGATAAAGGAAGGACTCATAGAAATGTTTGTGGATTAAGATTTGGGAAGGTGGGAGAGAGGATAAGGAAGAAACTCTTATGGGGAGACAGTGAATACTTTAAGGAATAGAATGGTAAGGAAACAGTATAAGGAAGGGATTCTTTGAATGGGTGTCAATTAGAGAGGTAGTGGTTAGAAGTAAATTAGAAATGTGAGAGGGGATAGAAAAGGAGAGACTAAGAAGGACAATACTGAGAACAAATTGAATGGAGGGAGATACACAAATAGTTATTGTAACTTTCTATATCAAAGGGATGAATTCATTAGCAAAATAGAAACATAGTAGACTGACTAAAAATCAGAATTTTACAATATGTTGTTGATAAGGATAATTCTAATTAGAGAGTTAAAGATCTTCCCCACCCATTAATGGACCTGCTTATGAAGGGGAGTTTGATTAGCGGAGATTTGTGGGAAGGCCCACAACTTTGGTCAATGAGGCACTGGTTCTCAAGGGTTGTGATGCCCTCTGGTTCTGAAAAGTGTATAAATACTCTGAGGTGAGATTTTGCTTTGGGGGTTACACATTGGAAGTGTTGTTTGACCAGATGAGACTCTGAGCAGCCACTAAGGAGTCCCTCCACCCCCACAATCACTACCCAGAACTTTGAAAATCCAAATGTTGGTGTTTCTTTCTCAGGTAACTATGTTTAAGGGTCAGACAGTTATCTGTGTGTTGATCTATGATGTATGGCCAGAGAGTTGGAAGCCCTGTCTGTTGATTGATCTTTGTTTCTCTGTATTATCTCTGAGGTTGAGGGTGATGATTTTTTCCTGAACTAAATAAATGATATATGTGCCTGATTAAAGTGATTGTTGACATCTCAAAAGTTACCTTTCCTGAAATTTCCTTTCCTGAAAAGACAGGGTCTTTTCAGCTGGTCGAGAAGGAATCAGGGTATCCCTATAACTCTTGCCTCCTCAGGTAGCAGCAGTGGAGGCAGCAGCAGACAGGAGCTCCCAAAGCAAGCAGTAGCCCACATCCATTGTTGAAGGTCTCATCGTAAACCCCCTGAGGGAACTGAGCCCTGTGTGGTGGCCCTGCCCTCACCTAAGCAGCAGATCTTAATCTCACACTGAATAGCTGCCCTGCCCCTGCCTAAAGCCCCTGAGGGTTTGGAGCAGCTCATCTAAATTTCAGCCCCCACTGCTGACTTGGCAGAACTGGAGGAGAGGTGGTTGTGAAAAGGAAACTCAGAAGTCAAGTAACTGGCTGGAAAAATGCCCTAAAAAGGGGGGAAATAAGACCATAGAAGGGTACTTTCTGGGGGAACAAGTGTCTCCTCTCATCCTTTCAGATGAGGAAGAACAAGGCATACTGTCACAGGAAATGAAGATGCCAGCCTCCAGGGCCTCCAAAGTGAACTTCAATTGGGCTGAGACAATAGAAGAGCTAAAAAAACAAGTTAGCAGCTCGCTAAAGGAGAATCAAAAAAATGCTGAGGAAAATAATAGCTTTAAAAAGATGCTAACTCAATTGGAAAAGGAAGTCCAAAAAGTCAGTGAGGAGAAGGAGACTTTAAAAGGCAGAATTAGCCAAATGGAAGAGAAGATTCAAAAGCTCACTGAACAAAAAAATTCTTTGAAAGAGAGAACTGAGTTCAGGGAAATGAATGACTATGAGACAAACCAAGTAGTCAGTAAGCAAAATCAAAACTTTGAAAAAATAGAAGATAATGTGAAATATCTCATTGGAAAATAACTGATCTGGAAAACAGATCCAGGAAAAACAATTTAAAAATTATGGGGCTTCCTCAATGTCATGATCAAAAAAAGAGCCTAGATAATTTCCATGAAATTATCAAGGAATACTGCCCTGATATTCTAGAACCAGAGGGAAAAATAAATATTGAAAGAATCCACCAATCATCTTCTGAAAGAGACCCGAACAGAGAAACTCCTAGGAATATTGTGACCAAATTTCAAAGTTCCCAGATCAAGGAGAAAATACTGCAAGCAGCTAGAAAGAAACAATGTGAGTATTGTGGAAATACAATTAGGATAAAACAGGATCTGGCTGGTTCAACATTAAGGGATCGAAGGGCTTGGAATGGGATATTCCAGAGGTCAAAGGAACTGGGATTGAAACCAAGAATCACCTACCCAGAAAAACTGAGTATAATATTTCAAGGGAATAAATGGTAATTCAATGATATAGAGGACTTTCAAGCATGCATGATGAAAAGACTAGAACTGAAGAAAAAATTGACTTTCAAACACAAGAATCAAGAGAAACACGAAAAGGTAAACAGGAAAGAAAAATCATTAAAGACCCTCCAAAGGTGAACGGTTTACATTACTACATGGAAAGAAAATATTTATAACTCTTGAATCTATTCTCAGAATTTGAGTAAATGAAGGGATTGTACATACACACACATATTGACAGATAGTAAAGGGTGTGTTGAATCAGAAGAGATAATATTCACACAATAAAATAAAAAAAATTAAGGGGTAAGGGAGAAAAATATCTGGAAGAGAAAGGGAGAAATGGAATGGGGCAGGCTATGACTCATAAAAGAGAAAAGGAAAATCTTGTTCAATGGAGGAGAAAAGGGAAAAGAGGAGAGGGGGAAAAATAAAGCTACTCTCTCCATATGTGGCTAAAGGAGGGAATAACATCCTCACTAAATTTGATATGAAAATTTATATCACACCATAGGAAAGTAGGGGAGGAGGTGACAAGTGGGGTGAATGGAATGATAGAAGGGAGGGCAAATGAAAGAAGGGAGTTGCTAGAAATAAACACTTTTGAGAAGGGACAAATTCAATTGTGGGGGGGAATAGAGTAGGACAGAGGGCAATGATTACACAACATGATTATTATGGAAGTCTTTTGCAAAATGACACAAATTTAGTATGTATTGAATCACTTGCCTTCTCAGTGGGGTTGAGAGGGGGAGGGAAAGAAAGTGGAATCAAAGTATTAGCAACAATTGTTGAGAATTTTTATTGCATATAATCGGGAAATAAGAAATACAGGGAATGGGGTATAGAAATTTATCTTGCCCTATAATAAAAGAGAAAGATGGGGAAAAGGGAAGGCTGAGGTGTGATAGAAGTGAGAGTACATTGAGGGAAGGAGTAATCAGAATGCAAAGTATTAGGAAGCAAGGGCAGTGGAGTAATGGGGAGAAAAATTGGACATGTTACCAAGTGAGGTAAAAGCAATTAGTATTAAAACAATTGACTGAAATAATTACTGAGAATAACTCAATGACATCTTTAGTTTGGGGAAAAGAATTTTAGTCTAAATTTCCTAGAGGAAGGAAACCTCGGGTAAAATTTGGCATGGATGAAAAAGTTAAGGTTTTAATGGTAAATTTGATTTTATGATTGCCATTTAATCAGGAAATAGAACATGTATAAAAAGGCATGTAAGCCACTTAAGACTTTGCTCAAAAGATGTTTCTTAGCCAAAGTGAAATTATAATCATATTTGAAACCTGGTTATTGGAACTTGCCATTTTTAGATATGGGACTATTAAGTGACTGTTCTTCTGAGTCTAACTCCAGGTATGGATAGCAAGAAAGGTGATCTGAGCCTCCAATTCATGATGCCAATAAGCCTGTGAGATGGTGTTATGAACTGCAAAAGGTGATCTCATGGGAAGGGTGGGAGAACGGCTGTTCACCCTGGGGTGAGGCAAGATTCTCCTGACTCAATTTCCTCACTGACACCTGGCAGACTTTAAGGTTGACTAAATGCAATCTAATGGACAATCTAACCCTGCCTTGAATTGACATGAAGTTGGGGAGATATTGTACCCCTGCAATGTCCCTACCCTTGGTGGCAATTTCCTATAGTCAAAAGGTCTGTAAGCTTAATACCAGATCTATTAAATTATAGATTATTGGTAGAGGAACATCCTAGGTTAACGTATAAATTTAAGCAATTAGTCATAGGACTTTAGACCAACAGCAATAAGTTAGTGTCCTTTAATTCCTAGTAATAATGTCAAGACGATTAGGTCAAGAGTTTGTGAAGTTAGCAACATAAATATTATTTGTGTCTCAGCTGGTTAATGTTTAAAAAAAAATCTTTTGTGGTCCATATTGTAAATCCTTTAAAAAGAAATATCACCTGACCAAAAGTTCAAATTGTTTGATCTGTTATAAACTGTGTTAAAAATGAAAAATAAAAATAAATAAATATATGTATCCCCCCCAAAAAATGTGCCTGTCCTTTTAGAAAAGCAGATCAAAAAACCTATGATAGCAGGTGATCCTGGATGTGTCAGAGCGCTTGCTTTTATAACAAGAAATGGACTCTAAAATGAGAGATACACATGGAGTTGAAATAACAGACTGGACTAAAATTTATTATGCTTCAACTGATTTTTTTTTTTTGGAAAGCAGGGGTAGCAATCAAGATCTCAGATAAAGTTAAAGTTAAAATGATTTAATTAAAAGAGATAAATGTGGAATTTATATTATGAGAAAAGTTACTATATACCAAGTAATTACCAAGTAATATCAATACTAAACCAATATAAACCAAGTATTTAAGTTTTTAATAGAAAAGCTAAAAAATTGCAGGTGGAAATAGGCAATGATACTATAAGAGTGGGTGATTTGAATTTTACCCTCTCAGAACTAGATAAATCTAATAAAAAATAAGTGAGAGAAGTCAAGGAAGTGAATGGAATTTTGGACAAGCTAGATATCATGGATATCTGGAGAGAACTGAATGGGAATGGAAAGGAATAGCAGTACATGGCATCTTTATAAAGATTGGTCATATATTAGGGCATAAAAATTTTATTGTTAAAAGTAGAAAAGTAAAAATGTTAAATTCATCCTTTTAGAAAATTATTCAGCAAAAATGATGGTCCGTCAGGGACCATGAAAATGGAATAAAAGCTAACTGGAAACTAGACAACCTAATATTAAAGAATGAGTGGGTTAAAGAAAACAAATTATAGACACAATAATTTCATTAAAGAGAGTGACAACAATGAGACAATATATCAAAACCTATGGTATACAGTACAACCAGTAATTAGAAGAAAACTTATATCTCTAAATGCATATATCAATAAAAGAGAGAAAGAGCAGGCAAATGAATACTGTATGTATTTTTTTATAAAACAAAAAAGAGAACAAACTAAAAGTTTCCAATTAAACACTGAATTGGAAATTTTAAAATTTAAAGGTGAGATTAATAAAACTGAATCTAAGAAAACCATTGAATTAATAAATAAAACTAGGAGTTGATTTTATGAAAAACAAATAAAATAGATAAATCATTGGTTAATATGATTTTAAAATGAGAGAAGAAAACAAAATCACTAGTATTAAAAAATGAAAAAGGTGAGTATACCACTAACTAATGAAATGAAAGCAATCAGAAGGAGTAATTTTACCTAATTATGTGTGAATAAATTCATAATTTAAGTGAAATGGATGAATATTTACAAAAATATAAACTTCCTAGATTAGCAGAACACAAAATAAATTATCTAAATAGATCTATTTTGGAAAAAGAAATTGAACAGACCTTAAATGAGCTTCCTAAGAAAAAGGCACTAGGACTAGATGAATTTACAAGTGAATTCTATTAAACATTTAAAGACCAAGTATTCTATTTTTAATATTTGAAAAGGTTATTTGGAATAATAGGCAGAGAAGGTCCTACCAAACTCTTTCTATGAAACAAATATGATCTTGGTACCTAAGCAGGAAAAGTAAAAACAGAGAATGAAAATTATAGATGAATTTCATTAATATATATGGATGCAAAAATCTGAAATAAAATTCTAATTAGGGGATTGCAACAATAAGTTGAAAAAATTATAGATTGTGAATTTATACCAGGAATGGTTAAGCATAAGGAATACTATTAATATAATTGATTATATCAATTATTATATTATTGTTGTGTTCATCCTTCATTGCCGAAGAAGACCATGCCATCAGGGAAATTATGACATGACTTGCACTTGACTTTGTTTTCAGTAAGGGAGGCCTGTGCAAGGTCCCCAGCCTCACTTCTCCTCCAGAGTCTTTTGAATTCAGGATGATATTCCTCAGGATGACTGGAGATGATCCAGGATAAAATGGGAGACCTTGACACCTTTAGACCAAGGTCCACTCAAGTATTCACTTAGTGTGAGATAAAGCCCATTTAGTTGATAGGCCTGTTTAAGAAGTAGCCAGGGGATGGCCCCTTTAATGAGGCAAAGAAAAATAACAGCAGGCTGGGAGGGAAACAGCAATAGTCATTTTTGATAATTACTCTTAAGCTAGGAGGGTCCTGAAGAGAGCCCTTAGGCAGGGCCCTAGTGTTGCTCAATGTATGAACTTCAGGGTGCAGTAGGTTTAAGGAGGGAAGGGAAGGGAAGGGAAGGGGAGAGAAGGGAAGGAGGGGAGGGAAGGGAAGGGAAGGGAAGGGAAGGGGAGGGGAGGGGAGGGAAGGGGAAGGGAAGGGAAGGGGAGGGGGAGGGAAGGGGAAGGGAAGGGAAGGGGAGGGAAGGGAAGGGAAGGGGAGGGAAGGGAAGGGAAGGGAAGGGAAGGGGAGGGGAGGGGAGGGAAGGGGAGGGAAGGGAAGGGAAGGGAAGGGAAGGGAAGGGAAGGGAAGGGGAGGGGAGGGAAGGGGAAGGGAAGGGAAGGGGAGGGGAGGGAAGGGAAGGGAAGGGGAGGGAAGAGAAGGGGAAGGGAAGGGAAGGGGAGGGAAGGGAAGGGAAGGGGAGGGAAGGGGAGGGAAGGGAAGGGAAGGGGAGGGGAGGGGAGGGAAGGGAAGGGGAAGGGAAGGGAAGGGGAGGGGACGGAAGGGAAGGGAAGGGGAGGGGAGGGAAGGGAAGGGAAGGGGAGGGAAGGGAAGGGAAGGGAAGGGAAGGGAAGGGAAGGGGAGGGGAGGGAAGGGGAAGGGAAGGGAAGGGGAGGGGAGGGAAGGGAAGGGAAGGGAAGGGGAGGGGAGGGGAGGGAAGGGAAGGGAAGGGAAGGAAGGGAAGGGGAGGGGAGGGAAGGGGAAGGGAAGGGAAGGGGAGGGGAGGGAAGGGGAAGGGAAGGGAAGGGAAGGGAAGGGAAGGGGAGGGGAGGGGAGGGAAGGGGAAGGGAAGGGAAGGGGAGGGGAGGGAAGGGGAAGGGAAGGGAAGGGGAGGGAAGGGAAGGGAAGGGAAGGGAAGGGAAGGGAAGGGGAGGGGAGGGAAGGGGAAGGGAAGGGAAGGGGAGGGGAGGGAAGGGAAGGGAAGGGAAGGGGAGGGGAGGGGAGGGAAGGGAAGGGGAAGGGAAGGGAAGGGGAGGGGGACGGAAGGGAAGGGAAGGGGAGGGGAGGGAAGGGAAGGGAAGGGAAGGAAAGGAAAGGAAAGGAAAGGAAAGGAAAGGAAAGGAAAGGAAAGGAAAGGAAAGGAAAGGAAAGGAAAGGAAAGGAAAGGAAAGGAAAGGAAAGGTAAGGAAAAGGAAGGAAAAGGATAAAGGAAAGGAATCTAGTCAGTAAAACCCAAATTAACTGGGCATCTTCTGGCCATTCAAATTTACCTTCCTTTGGAGAGAAGAAGGAAGGGTAAATGGAGACAGATAGGAGAGGAGGAGCTGAGTTATCCAGCTAGCTAGTTCTCCATTCAGGCAGCAATTATTATATTGTATATGTATCAAATATATATCAATAAATAAATATCAAAAGTATCAATAATATCAATATATACAATACAATATACAGTATAAATATATACTATATCAATAATAAAAATATCACAATTGTGATTATATCAGTTGACACAGAAAAAGATTTTAATAAAGAATAGCACTCATTTTTATTAAAAACACTTGAGAGTATAGGCATCGATGGATTTTCCCATTGAAACATTTACTTTAGACCATCAGCAAGTGTTGTTTGTAATGAGGATAAATTAGAAAGTTTCTCAGTAAGATCAGGTATAAAATAAGGATGCCCACTCTTACCAATACTATTCAATGTTGTATTGAAAATAGTAGCAATAGCAATAAGAGGAAGAAATATATAGAAAGAATCAGTATAGGCAACATCTCTTTTTGCAGACAATATGATGATATACTTGGAAAATCCTAAAAACTCAACTAAAAAGTTAGTTGAAACAATAATTTTAAGAAAGTAGCAGCATATAAAGTAAACTCACATAAATTGTCAGCATTCTTACATATCACCAATAATACCCTGCAAGAAGGTATTTAACATATTTAAAAATAAAATATCTTTTTAAACCTCTAAAATGCCTATAATACAGATGCCAAAACAGATGCAGGAATTATATTATACAAAATTATATTAAGAAAAACTTTTATACAGATAAAATCAGATTTAAATAATTAGGAATGTGGAGCAGGGCTGGTATAATAAAAATGATAATTTTACATAAATTAATTTATATATTCAATACCATCCTAATAAAATTACCAAAAAATTATTTTAGTGAGTTAGAAAAAATACAATTAATTTGGAAGAACAGAAATTCAAGATTATCTAAAGAACCAATTTAGAAAAATGTAAAGAAAAGAGATTTCACAATACCAGATCTTAAACTGTATTATAAGGCAGTAATTGTGAAAACTATTTCATACAGGCCAAGAAATAGAAAGGCAGATCACTCCAACAGAGTAGACATACAATTCTTACCAGTAAATAAATATATCAGACTTATGGCCATGTGAACAATGTGTAAATAAATGAGAGATAGCAGTGTGAGGTATAAAATGGATAATTTTGATTACATTAAATTTAAAAGGTTTTGTACAAATAAAATATAGCCAAGATCAAAAGACAAGCAGAAAATTTTAGGAAAACATATAGAGAGATTCTCAAATGAAGGTCTCATATCCCAAATATATAAAGAACTTTGTGAAATCTAAGAATATAAGCAATTCCCCAATTGATAAATGGTCAAAGGACATGAGCAGGGAGTTTTCTGAAGAAAAAAACCAAAATGATTTATAGTCACATGAAAAAATACTCTAAATCTTTATTGATTAAAAAATGCAAATTAAAACAACCTTGAGATACTCAAAGCCTAAGGCAGAACGTCCACAAACTTGTTTTCAGCTGGCCTAGTTTCTCCCATGCTCCTTCACCTTTCTGGGCAGAAGCTCTATTTGCCACTGCATATAAGGTAGGATATTCAGGTAAAGTCACTGTAACTTCATTGAACCCTGTCCTAAGAATAGGTCCAGCACAAGCTTTCAACTTAACTTATGCTTATCAAAGTAGATCTAAGAAGTGAGGGCACTGAGTGAATATTATAAGTATGCAAGTTCTTAACTGTTAATTCATAAAATTGTAACCTTACCAACGTTGTTCTTCTTATTTTCTGGATTTAACTATATCTTATCATTTATATCTTATGCATAATAAATGAATAAACTAGAATTTTTTTGTTTTTCTTTTAACCTTTAAAAAAATTATCTCTCACCTATGCCATGCCCCCATTGAACAATATTGAAAAAGAAAAAAAAGAAAGATATTGTAAAAAACATAACTCTTTGAGTATAATAAATTTCCACATTGGCAATGTTTAAGACTGTATATCTCAGTTTGTATTTTAAACCTCTGGTAACAGGTAGATAGTTTCTTCAGTCTTTTGGATTCATTGCTTGTCATTTCAGTGATCAGAGTTTTAAAGTCTTTCAAAGTTGTTTTTCTTTATAATGTTGTCATTGTATAAATTGTTCTAGTTCTGCTCACTTCTCTCTGCATCACTTCACAGAGGCCTTTCAGTTTCCTCTGAAACTGTCCATATTGTAATTTCTTATGGACAACAATATTCCACTATATCTATATGACATATTGTTTAGTTTTTCCCCAATAAGTGAGCACTTAGTTTCCAGTTGTTAACTATCACCATATATTTGTATATGTTGGTCTTTTCTCACTTTTTATAAAATCCCTTTTGGGGGTATTTGCTTAGTAATAGTAGCTGAATCAAAATATGTACACCATTTAGTGACTGTAGGAGTAAAGGTCCAAACTGTCTTTCAGAATGCCTGGACTAGTTCACAGTTCTACCAACAATTCTTTAGTGTCCTTATTTTCCCATAGTCCCTCCAACATTTGTCATTTTCCTCTCTTGTCCTCTTTGCCAAACTAATGGGTATGAAAGTGTAATTCCAGATCAACAATTATTTATTAAGCTCCCATTATGTACAAAATGCTGTGCTGGATGCTAAGAACATAATTAGAAAAAAATCAATCCCTATCTCTATGTTTAAAATTGAATCCTGTTAGGCCAAAATGTTGATTCTTACAAACCATTGTTGTTTTAGAAAATGAAACACATGAGTAGATGGTTTGAAAAGGCTTAACAGAGGCTGGTGACTTTGTAAAGCCCTTCCTCACTTAAATTCAATTCACTTGCATGTGATGGCATCACCTCCCTGATGTCATATCCCTATTTTAGAACAAAAGACAAACCATAGCAACACTATACTAGGAGTCAGAAAGCCTGTGTCCAGTCCCATTTCGGCTACCTACTAATTGCAAGGAACTGGTCACTTAGCTTGTGTGAACCTCAATTTCCTCATATGCCACATAGGATTTAAAAATCTTTTTTTGACAGTTTCACAGTGTTGTTGAGGAGGAAATGAGAATTTCTGTGAAAGTGTAAACTATACCATATAAATTATAAAGTACTCACCATGGAAGAGTAAAATATTGTTATTAGTCTGATTTCTCCCTCTGTAATGGCAAAGGATATTCATGGTACTCCACAGAAATAAAAATGAAGCATCTCTGAGAATAGTGCTCTTTACCATACAAAATGAAGAGAGATGAATATACACAATATAGGAACTTAATGATAGAATTGATATGAATTCTTTACCCTTTACCACCATCTAGTGGTCAAACAGTAGTGTTTTGTTCCCGCAGAAAATAGGTATATAGAATTTAAACCTGGAAAGTACCTTATTTAGAAAAAGTCAAGGTGAAAATCAGAACCTCCATCTGAAAGAATTTATTCATCCCTACACCTAGCAAAAATAAATGTTGCTATGGAGAACTCTCTCATAGAGACAAGGTTTAAGAAGTTTTCACTTAATGATGACAACCTTAGGCTGATATAACCAAATAAGTCAAGATGGAGAAAACCTGACATTTTAGATCCCTTTCATAATGAGCATGGCCTATGGCAGTCATTCAATCCCACTCTCTGCTTTCTTTATTTAGGAAAAAAGCTATAGAAAAGTTGAAAAAACACAGATCTAGAAATCAAAACACCCGCCATCTTGTTGCCACCATGTCACCTCCTTGTGGGAAGGAGTATAGAGGTAGGGTTGAGTCACTTATGGATGGTTACTGTTGCCCTGGCCCCCTTCACCTAGGAACCTGCAAACTTCTATCACGAACAAGGGGAATAAGAAGTAGAGGACAGACTTTCTTACTCTGGCCAAGAACTGATGGGTTACCTGGTGAGATTGCAGATTGCATTAGTCCCTTAATGTAGAAGCTGCCAGATCTAGTATTATCCTGGTTGTATTTTCACAATACTTGAATTATTTCTTTCTGGTTGCTTGCAATATTTTCCTCTTGACCTGGGAATCTGGAATTCAACTTCAATATTCCTAGAAGCTTTTCTTTTCAGATCTCTTTCAGGAGGTGATAGGTGAATTCTTTCAATATTTATTTTATCCTCTGATTCCAGAATACCCAGAAGTTTTCCTTGATAATTTCATGAAAGATGAGTTCTAGGCTCTTTTTTTTTGATCATAGGATGCAGATTCCCTCCATCCTATCCTGCCCCTCCAGAGATGAAGCTTTGGGGTTGTTTTTCCTCCTCACTTGCCTCTTGAAGAGGAATTACACTCAAGTTTATATCTCAAGAAGGTTTTAGGTGGTATCTCCCACCTTTAAAAGTGGACTAAGCTCAAAGGAAGAAACAAGCTCTACTTCACTCTCTGCTTCAGCTCAGGAAGCTCTTTCCTTGCAAATGATGTGTTCTCCAATTACTTACCATTATTGCTAATATTCATGTAGCTGTGTCCCCTTTATGTGAAAGAAAATCCAGCAACTCCTAAATCTTTTGCTGGTGTGATTAATGACAGCAATGGGCAGAGATTTGGGAAGAAGTTTTGACTTCTGCAAATAGACATGATACAAACATCCCTGGCTTAGCTGCTGTGATGTGAGGAGGAAAAAAAGCAGATACCAATCCCATTTGGAATTCCTCTTAAAATAAGGCATACTGATATCGTATCATCGAGCATATTCAAATTTCCATAAACAGGAGAGCTTATAAAGCAGACAACATATTTATAAATGTATACATATGTAGATATTTATTTCTGGCCGCTTGCAGTATATTCTCCTTGACCTGATAATTCTGGAATTTGGCTACAATACTCTTTAGTGTTTCAAATTTGGGATCTCGTTCAAATTTAAGATGATAAGTGGATTCTTTTGATGAATATTTTACCCTCTGATTCTAGGACCTCAAGGCAATTTTCCTTGATGATTTCTTGAAATATGATAGCCTGACTTTTTTTTATCGTAGATTTAAGGTGTATCAAAAATTTTTTTCCAATTTATTTATTTATTTTTACTTTTCAACATTCATTTCCACAAGATTTTCAGTTTCAAATTTTCTCCCCCTATCTCCCCTCCCCCCAAACCCAAAACACAATGCATTCAGATTACCCCTTCCCCCAAATTACCCTCCCTTCTATCACACCCTTATCTTCTCTTATCCCCATGTTCTCTCTTTTCTTGTAGGGCAAAATAAGTTTCTATACCATTACTGGTATTTCTTATTTCCAAGTTACATGCAAAAGCAATTCTCAATATTCATTCCTTAAACTCTGAGTTCCAACTTCTCTCCCTTCCTCCCTCCCCACCCATCCCCACTGAGAAACCAAGCAGTTCAATATAGGCTATATGTATGTAGTCTTGCTAAAGACTTCCATAATAGTCATGTCATGAAAGACTAAGTGTATTTCCCTCCATCCTATCCTGCCCCTCCATTTATTCTATTCTCTCTTTTGACCTTATTCCTCCCCAAAAGTGTTTACTTCTAATTACTCACCTTATCTCATTTGCACTCCCTTCTATAATTTCCCTCACACCCAACTTATCCCCTTCTCCCCTACTTTCCTGCTGTGTAAGATACATTTTCATACCAAATTGAGCATGCATGTTATTCCCTCCTTAAATCAAATGTGATGAGAGTAAGCTTCACTTTCCCCTCTCACCTCCCCTATTTCCTCTCCATTGAAAAAGTTTTTTCTTGCCTTTTTATGAGAGATAATTTGCCCCATTTCACTTCTCCCTTTCTCCTCCAAATGTATTCCTCTCTCACGCCTTCTTTGACTTCCATAATATCATATCCAAATCCCTTTAGTCCCTTAATGTAGAAGCTGCCAGATCTAGTATTATCCTGGTTGTATTTTCACAATACTTGAATTATTTCTTTCTGGTTGCTTGCAATATTTTCCTCTTGACCTGGGAATCTGGAATTCAACTTCAATATTCCTAGAAGCTTTTCTTTTCAGATCTCTTTCAGGAGGTGATAGGTGAATTCTTTCAATATTTATTTTATCCTCTGATTCCAGAATACCCAGAAGTTTTCCTTGATAATTTCATGAAAGATGAGTTCTAGGCTCTTTTTTTTTGATCATAGTTTTCTGGTAGTTCCATAATTTCTCCTGGATCTATTTTCCAGATCAGTTGTTCTTCCAATGAGATATTTCACGTTGTCTTCTATTTTTTTCATTCTTTCTGTTTGTTTTGAAATTTCTTGATTTCTCAAAGTTGTTAGCTTCCATCTACTCCTTTCTAATTTTTAAAGAACTATCTTGTTCAGTGAACTTTTGACTCTCCTTTTCCATTTGTCTAATTCTGTTCTTTAATACTTTCTTCTCCTTAAAATGGACATTATTTCTCCCTGGGCCCCTAGGCCGAGAGATCTCTGTTAGGTTACTGGGCAGAATAGCTTGCCTAGTAACAGTTTCCTTCTGTTGTTAAGCCCCTGTCAAAATGTTATTCCCCTTTGGTTTAATATCTGATGAATTGTTAACAGTTATTTCTTGTTTAATCCATTTGTTTGGTAACCACCTGTGCCCCACCTAATGTTAGACCCCCATTGCCAAGTAACCACCTTCTGCTGAGCACCCCCGTTCCTGACAACTACTGTATGTTGAATGACAACCAGTCTTTGACTGGCTACCTCTCCTGGCACCTGTCTTCTGTTAGGGGTCCTGAGCCTAGTAACTCCCTGGCAACCTCTTCTGTTTTGGGGGTTCTTGCCTAGTAGTCGGCCCCCCCTTACTCTTTCAGAACCCTGAATACCACATTTGGAAACCACAAGGCTGTACGGAGTAGTGCCGAAATGCTTAAAATGCACTCACCCACCTCAGTTCGGGGCTGTCTCCTCTGGGTCTCTATATGAAGCAGCCGCCAGCCTGGCTAATAAATGATGCTCTCGAAATTAACAATTAATTTGCCTGTGACTTATTAATTCGGTCCATTTCACATGGAGGTCCCACCGAGATAGCCTTTGGCTCTGCATGCACAGGCAAGCCGTCTGTTCTGGATGACTGGGTTGGGCTCTAACTTTGGGGGTGGCCAACGGGATTTATCTCGGCCCCAATTTTGGAGCACAGCCTGGAGCCAGGCTTTCGGTAGCAAAATTTTCCTGATCTGGCCAAAAAAAAATGAGCACCTTGTCTGTTCTGGTGAGTACTCTGGTGGCGTAAGTGACTAGCTGGACGCAGCGGTAAGATGCCCTTACTGGCTTCGCGGGACGCCGCCGGGAGCCCTGGTCGACCTCCGCGAGAGACCGCGTGAGAGTCGAGGATGACCTATGCAGGTATTATTGCATGAGGTCCTTGACTTCTGCAGGTGTTGCATGAAGTCCGTAAATTCTGCAGGTACAGCGGTTCTACCTACCTCACTGGGTCCAGACTTTGTCTTGTGTTTGTTCTGTGTTTCTGTTTAATCAGACTTTGTGTCTTACTCTCCCTCCCTGCTCTCATGGGCCAAGTACAATCAGGTCCAGAGAAAAATTATTCTGTCAGCAGGAATGGCCCACCTTTGGGGTGGATTGGCCACCCGGAGGGACGTTTGATAAACCAATTGCAGGGCGGGTATGGAAAATAATGAATGGGAACGCGGCCATCCGTATCAGATCCCATATATTAGCATCTGAACAGTGATAGAAAGTAAGCCAAAGTTGTCTGTATATGTGTTCTGTGTTTATATGTTCTCTGTGTATGTGTTTGTGGTCTTTACATGTTCCCTTTGTGTGTTTGCGGTCTTTATATGTTCTCTGTGTGTATGTTTGTGAGTTATTACGGCCAGCTCCGTTGTAGCTGGAATTTGGAATGTTACCTCTTTTCCTCCCCCTCCTCCCTTCTCTCTGATGGCTGCAGCATCTGTGAGAAGAATGGGAGAGAAACTAATCTTACAAGGAATGCAAGGAAATATTGTATGTGCAAGTTTAGAGGGGCTGTAGTCAAAGCCCACTAGGAGAACAACATGGGTAGGAAGTTTGCACAGACATGAAATTTTCTTGAGTAAAAATTAGAACCATTAAGATTTTACTTTACTCTGAAATCCAGAAATGATGTTAGAGAAAGCAATTTGTAATCTGAATTTTGTTGGAACTAAAAGATGTTGGAAAATTGTGTAAAGCCAGTTATGTTATTTAAAGCCAGGTATTTTCACCTTTGCCTGTTAAAGAAGTTACAGCTATCATTTATAAGAGTGTAAGATTGTCAACTAAGTCTTTGAAGTTGCTGTTTTAATACTAAACCTAAAATTATTAATTGGTCACTGTGTAGAAAGAAATGAATGGAGTAAAAATGTTTTGGGACTGGTTCTACCTGACTTGTTCTGCAGAACAGTCCTCATGTATCTTGGGATTGGTAGGCATGGGACTAGTGCCAATTCCTTTTGTTTTGTAAAATTGCCAAGGCTCCTTTCATGTGGACAAGGTCATCAGTCCTAAGAGAAAAATTTGTTTGAAACAATGAACACTGTATTTGGCTTTAAGTTGTGATTAATGAAATTTGCTGTTTAAGGTAAAAGCATTTGGGACCATGGATATTTTTGTTTAAGTTTGAATTCGGGTATAGTTGCCTGCATTAAATCAGTATCTGAGAGAATATGCCACAAGTGGCTCAGAGGGACTGTAATCCCCCATCCTGTACTGTCATCAGGTGAAATTTGTATCTGGAGAGGAAACACCGGGGACAATTCTAGACTCAATCTAGGATGGGATCCTCCTGATCAGTTTCCCCATTGTGTCCTTTTTTTAAAGGAATGTTTCCCATCTGACTATTCCTAAGTCTGGTTTTAGTACAGATACTGCATGATTGGAAAAATTTCACTCCTACTTGAATTCAAACAGAGTCAAAAGATGTTTTTTTACTCATTGCCAGCAGTTACTCCAGGTGTTCTTTACCAGTGAGGAATGCGACCGTATCCTCCTGGAAGCCCGAAAGGGCGTCTTGGAGCCAGATGGCCGCCCCTCCTCTGACGCTGCCCATCTTAACTGCCTACTCCCTGGAACTCATCCCAGCTGAGACCCCAACAATGACCAAGGTAAGGAGGCTCTCGACAGGTATCGCCAGTTGCTTTTGGGAGGACTTAGAGCTGCGGTTAGGAAGCCCACAAAAATGTCTAAGGTTAGTGAAATCAGGCAAGGCAAGGATGAGACTCCCTCTGCATATCTCGAGAGATTAATGGAGGCATGCAGATTATACACCCCTATTGATCCGGAGGATCCAAACAACCGGAGGGCCATAGTAATTGACTTTGTTTCCAATTCTGCCCCGGATATTCGAAAGTAAATCCAGAGAAAGGACAGGTTAGAGGGGAAGAGTATAACTGAATTCTTAGAAGTGGTCTGTAAAGTCTCCAGAGCGGTGATTGTAGCCCTAGCTGAAGCTTCCCCAGGAGCTGAGGGTGACACTCCCTGTGGGGGGGTCATCTGCAGCCTCGGTCCTGAAGAAACCCCCGGGCCCGTTGTCTCATTCTTCCATCTCAGTTCAGGGGGCCACTGGTCCCGGTAATCACGGCAAGGGACGTCCACCTAGGCAAGAGCCTGGTTTCTCATTCTTTCCTGGTCATGGCTGATTGCCCGTATCCTTTATTTGGCCGAGAACTACAGGCTGTCATTTCATTCTCTGGCCCTTCCCCTTCTCTGGAATTTGAACCTCTACCCCAGCTGATGGTATCCTGCCCCCTCTCGGAAGAATCAAGGCTAATGACTGTTTCTGATAACCAGCCAGATGCCACTTCACCTATATTGCCAGAATTTCAACAGGAAGTTCCCGGTGTATGGACTGAAACTCATCCTTCTGGTTTGGCAAGGCACCAGCCCCTGAGATAGTTCTGCCTCCTGCAACTGCCGTGCCCGGTCAGCTAACACCCTGCTCTTGCCTGTTCGTCAGCCCGGTTCCGGGGATCTCCATCCAGCTCCAGACCTCTGTGAAGCGAACAGCTGGGTAGAAATCCACCATCCCACGGTTCCTACCCATACACCTTTCTCTCCTCTCTGGGCCCTTCTTTAATCTGGTCCACAGTCCTGGGATGGGAAGATGCTTTCGCTACTGTTCATGTGTATGACTATGTGTATCAACAAAAGGGTTTGTTGACTTCAGCGGGAAAAGGGAGTGAGGAACCAGCATCAAATACAAGATCTGTTGGATGCAGTCTGGCTACCTAAAGAAGTTGCTGTCATATGGTCCAGTTTTTGTGTCTCAAGGTGTGCAAGCTCTTTCAAAAGCTATCGGGGTTAGGTGGAAACTACACTGTGCCTATAGGCCCCAGAGTTCAGACCAGGTAGAAAGGATGAATAGGACTCTGAAGGAGCATGTTGCTAAGCTTAAGGTTGAAACTGGCGAGATCTGGGTGAGGCTCCTTCCTTTTGCCCCTTCCTTTTGCTCTGCTTTGGTCTAGGTCTCTCTCTCTGTCCTCTTTCGAAATCATGTTTGGAGTAGCCCCCCCAGTTGTTCCACCAGTTGTCTTCTGAGTGTTGGCTTCCTGGCTTTTCTAAAGTTGCCCTCCTCAAGGCCTTACAGGCTCTGCATGAGGTCCGGAGTGCCCTCAGATCTTTATCCTCGCTTGAACCTCAGTGGACCGGGCCCTTTCAAGTGATCCTGTCAAATCCATCAGCGGTTGAGGTCGCAGGATGCAAGGTGTGGATACCTCGTTCACACATCAAGCCAGTAGCATCACCATCTGCCCAGTGGACAGCACATCCGGCTGGAAACCTCAGGCCCCATCTTAGATCGTTCTGTTCTCCTTCCTTTTGTTTCTTTTCTTTCCTACAGGCTGCTCCAGGACCCATCAACCTATCCCTTACTTGTGGACTCTAAACAGGACTGGCAATGGGACAGTTATTGCTCAGAATTCCTCCTTTGCGGCTGTCAGTTTTCACTTCGATCTCTGCGCCCTCATTGGCCTCTTCACCCGTCCGTCAGGATATGGGAGTGGGACTCTGGTTCATGTCCTGCCCCAGATGTATTTGTATTCTGAGCCTGAAGCCCGGGAACACTTCAACCTACAAGGACGTGTTCCCAGGGCCGCTCCTATCCTGATTCCCATTCTAGCAGGACTGGGTATAGCTGTTCAACAGCCGTGAGCACAGCTCCCTAGTTACAAGCAACAGCCATTTCAATGCTCTTGGTGCCCGCATAGACCAAGACATTAGAGATTTAGAGTCCCAAATCTCGCATCTAGAGTGTGCTTTAGATTCCCTAACCGAGGTAGTCCTGCAAAACGAGAGAGGTCTAGACCTTCTGTTCCTAAAACAGGGTGGCCTCTGCATGGCTCTAGGAGAGACCTGTTGTTTTTATGCAAACCACTCTGGGGTGGTCCGAGAGTCTCTTGCTATGGTCTGCAGGCATTTGGAAGAACGAGAATCAACTCGACAACACTCCATGACCTGGTTCCAGTCCTTATTCAACTGGTCACCCTGGTTAACTACTCTGGTGTCCACCATAGCGGGACCCCTGGCCCTCCTGTGACTTGGTCTACTAATAGCCCCCTGCATTGTGAACTGTGCCTCTAAGAACATTAGGGATCACATCCAATCTGTTACACTGTTTGCTTTGCACCTGGCTTATTCCCCTTTGGACTCTGATGAGTCCCCCGTTTGAATTAGTTACCTGAAAAAAGGGGAGTAAAATGGACATTATTTCTCCCTGGGCCCCTAGGCCGAGAGATCTCCTTTAGGTTACTGGGCAGAATAGCTTGCCTAGTAACAGTTTCCTTCTGTTGTTAAGTCCCTGTCAAAATGTTATTCCCCTTTGGTTTAATATCTGATGAATTGTTAACAGTCATTTCTTGTTTAATCCATTTGTTTGGTAACCACCTGTGCCCCACCTAATGTTAGACCCCCATTGCCAGGTAACCACCTTCTGCTGAGCACCCCCGTTCCTGACAACTACTGTATGTTGAATGACAACCGGTCTTTGACTGGCTACCTCTCCTGGCACCTGTCTTCTGTTAGGGGTCCTGCGCCTAGTAACTCCCTGGCAACCTCTTCTGTTTTGGGGGTTCTTGCCTAGTAGTTGGCCCCCCCTTACTCTTTCAGAACCCTGCTTGTTTTGGAAACCACAAGGCTGTACGGAGTAGTGCCAAAATGCTTAAAATGCACTCACCCACCTCAGTTCGGGGCTGTCTCCTCTGGGTCTCTATATGAGGCAGCTGCCAGCCTGGCTAATAAATGACGCTCTCGAAATTTCCAATTAATTTTGCCTGTGACTTATTAATTCGGTCCACTTCATCCTCATTGGTTTTTTGGGCCCCTTTTGCCATTTGAGTTAGTCTATTTTTAAAAATATTAATTTCTTCAGCATTTTTTGGGATCTTCTTTAGCAAGCTCTTGACTTGCTTTTTGTGATTTTCTTGCATCTCTCTCATTTCTCTTCTCAATTTTTCCTTCACCTCTCTTAATTGATTTTCAAAATTCTTTCTGAGCTCTTCCATGACCTGAGACAATTGCATATTTTTTTGAAGGTTTTGTATGCAGAAGTCTTGACGTTTAGGTCTTCCTCTGATGGTATACATTGTTCTTCCTCATCCAAAATGATGGAAGATACTCACCAAGAAAGTAACCTTCTATTGTCTTATTCTTTTTCCCTTTGTTGGGCATTTTCTCAGTCAATTACTTGACTTTAAGTTCTTTGTCAAGAGGAGTGTATACTCTGGGGATCTATAAGTTCTCAGTTCCTCCAAGGTGGCACAATCAATGGAGGGATATTTACTCCTCTTCTGGTCTGGGAGCAACCACAAGTACTCTCTTCTGCCCAGGGTCTATGAGTAGAATTCCCTTTCCAGAGCCTTCATCAGCTCTACTATGGAAGCCAGCACTCTTCCTCACCCAAGGGCCACCATTCAGGACTGAGACCCAGATCAGCAGCTCAATTCCCCCAGGGTCTTTAGGCAAGGGTTCCAAAAATGGATACTTCCAGGTTCAGATCACCCTCCCTTCTCACCCAGGTGAAAGAGCTTTCTCACTGACCTTTGAAGCTTTGGCGTTTGTGGGGTGAGAAATCTCGGAACCACAGCTGCTTCCGAAGATTTTGTCCCCTGAGGCTGGCTGTGGTCCTGCCGACCTGTTCTGCTCTGAGTGCTGTTTGATAGACCTTTCCTGTCAGCCTTCCGGACTGCCTTGGTCTGGAAATCTCTTTCACTCTGTTGTTTTGTGACTTCTGTTGCTCTAGAATTTGTTTAGAGTCATTTTTACAAGTATTTTATGGGCTTTGGGGGGAGAGCTTTTAGAGGTGAGTCCTTCTACTCTGCCATCTTGGCTCTGCCCCTCTAGACCAATAACCCTTAAATTATCACTTCTGGATCTATTTTTCAAGTACTTGTCTTTCCAATGAGATATTTTGTTTTATTCTGTTTTACTTTTCATTCTTTTGATTTTGTTTGACTTATTCTTGATGTCTCATAGGGCCATTAGCTTCCATTTGCTCAGTCCTAATTTTTTTAACAAATTATTTTCTTCAGTTAGCTTTTGTAGCACCTTTTCCATTTGACCCATTTTACTTTTTGAGGAGCAGTTCTCTTCAGTGAGTTTTTGTATTTCCTTTTCTATTTGGCCAATTCTACTTTGTAAGGATTTGTTTCCTAAGGTCAATTTTTGTCCTTCCTTTTCCAAGTTATTGATTCTCTTTTGCATACCTCTCATTTCTTTTCGCAATTTTTCTTCTACCTTTCTTATTTGACTTTTAAAATCCTTATTCAGCTCTTCCAAGATAGGATTTTGGGTTTCAAAGCAGTTCATCTTCCCCTCTGAATTTTTGGGTGTGGGTATATTGATAATGTTGTTCTCTTCAGAATTTGTGCTTTGAGCTTCCCTGTCTACTGTTTCTGATTTTTGCTCATGAGGTTTGCCTATTTCCTGGCCACTAAAGTTGAGCTCTTCTGCTGGAGTACAGGAGATACTGACCTAAGCTTCTCATGCTGCAGACCAGGAACCTTGTCACTGGCTTGTGTACTGGGGACTCATTTGCTGGCAGCTAGAGACTGTAGGGTTCTGGCAGAGTACCTGGTCCTGAGTTGGGATCAACAACACTGCAACTCTCAGGGTACAGGGGACCTGGCCCCTGGAGATTGGTTACTCTGAAACACTAAAAGGTTTGGCTGCTAGAGAATGCCTGCACACCTGGACTTGTGCTTTCTGAAACTATGCTGAAACATGGGAAAGTCTGACTGCTGGAATCTATTGGTTCCCCCTGTCTGTGACAAGGCACTTGGGGCATTCTGGTGTTGGCATTTGCCTGCCCCAGCACCCTGGGATTCAGAGCCTCCTGATGGTTTTCCAAGGTAGAGCTTGCCACTGGCTTGCTGGGAAGCCTCCCATGCTGTACTGCTCCCCTTCCACCAGAGTAAGAGGAACCTTTCCCATTAATTACTTAATGTTCCTGGGTTAAAATACTATTTTACCCCATCTTTCTGCTGGCTTAGGAGTTCCAGGGTTTTTCCTGGTGTGATATTTTCTGAGATTCTAGAGGCCCATAAGGGAAAGTGAGAGTGACTTACTTCTTATTCCACCATCTTGACTCCCAGAACTCCCTCCCATCTGTAGTTCTTTAGGTGACTTGGTGATATCACCTAGGTAAGACTGAAATGCTAATATGAGTGTGATGTCATGATTCTCAAAGTTAGAGAATCTTTCAATGTGTTCTCCAATTAATAGGTCTATAACAGTTATGTATTCTTCAAATGATTCACATATATCATCCTTCTTATCAATGACGTTTGCTGATGGAAATGATCATGTAAAATTTCCTTTTGAAGAACTGTCTTGAAAAAATAGTTTTTTTTTCAAAGTGCTTGAATTTTTTTTTTGCCACATATTATGTAAAGACTCAGTTTTACCTTGAAAAGAAATATTTGAATCATTTTAATCTGACATGATATCACACAGAAATGCAGCATTCCCATGGAAATCTTTTAATAATTCACATTGATGATTATATTCTTCATAAAATTTAACTATCTGTTCTTACAGAGATAAAATTTTGCCTAACACCTGCCCAATAGCCAGTGTACTTTAGAATGTTGCGGGATATACACGCCGAATACCTCATCATTCAACTTGAGCATTTAAATGAAACTGATGATGCCATATTGCATTTGGATGCATATAATTAACAATACTTATAAATTTTTGCAAATTATCACTTAAATAGTAGCTTTAGCACAGAGATTGTGGTGATGCAAGATACAATAAAAAGAAATGTGAACATTTGGATCTGTTAATACTTAATAATTATTATATAATTATATAATATTTTATATTATTATATATAATAATTACATAATAATTATTATATAATTATAATATATAATCATATATAATATATAATATAATTATATAATTATAATATAATAATAATTATATAATAATAATAATTAGTAATTATTGACTGTGCAATAAAAGCTTCATATTTTCCTGTCATAGAAGTTGCACCATCTATACATACATTCACCAAATTTACCAAATTCCATCCAAATTCACGACACATATTTTGAAAGCTTTTCAAGATACCTATTCCCTCTGTTTTGTTCTCAGGAGTGTCCAAAACAAGTGATTCTTTATAGCAAAGAAAATCTTCTGGGGAGAGGAGCCAAGATAGCAGAGTAGAAACATTCACATATGCTAGCTCCTAACCCACAGCCCATAAAATAGCTGTAAAGAAGAACTTCCAAGTAATTCTGGAGCAGCAGAAGCCACACAGCAACGGAGTGGAGGAGATTTCTGTTCCAGAGAGCCTTGAAAAACTGACACCAAAGGTCTGTCACGCACCTGACCTGGAGCAGAGCCAAACTCTGTCTTGGCTGCAGCACTGAGAGGAACAGATATGAGCAGGCTTCACGGATGGAATCTCCAATGACCACAAATGTCCAGGCAGCAGCAGAGGCAGCAGAAGACAGGAGCCCCCAAAGCAGGAAGGAGCTTGGATACATTATTGAAGGTCTCCGAATAAACCCCCTGAGGGAACTGAGCTCCGTGTGGTGGCCCTACCCCCACCCAAGCAACTGAGCTTAATCTCACACTGAATAGCAGCCCTGCCCTCGCTGAAAGCCCTGAGGCTGACGGGCAGCATTTGAATCTCAGAGCCCAAGCACTAACTGGAGGCAATGTGGGGGTGGAGAGCAATCTCAGAAGTCAAGTAACTGGCTGGGAAAATGCCCAGAAAAGGTAAAAAAAAAAATAAGACCATAAAACGTTACTTTCATGGTGAACAGATATCTCCTCCCTTCTTTTCTGATGAAGAAGAACAATGCTTACTATCAGGGAAAGACATACAAGTCAAGGCTTCTTTATCCCAAACATCCAAAATAAATATTCAGTGGGTGCAGGCCATGGAAGAGCTCAAAAAGGAATTTGAAAATCAAGTTAAAGAGGCGAAGGAAAAACTGGGAAGAGAAATGAGAGAGATGCAAGAAAAGCATGAAAAGCAGGTCAACACCTTGCTAAAGGAGACCCAAAACAATGCTGAAGAAAATAACACCTTGAAAAATACGCTAACTCAATTGGCAAAAGAGGTTCAAAAAGCCAATGAAGAGAAGAATGCTATAAAAAACAGAATTAGCCAAATGGAAAAGGAGATTCAAAAGCTCACTGAAGAAAATAATTCTTTAAAAATGAGAATGGAACAGATGGAGGCTAATGACTTTATGAGAAACCAAGAAATCACAAAACAAAACCACAAGAATGAAAAAATGGAAGATAATGTGAACTATCTCATTGGAAAAACAACTGACCTGGAAAATAGATCCAGGAGAAACAATTTAAAAATTAAATTAAAATTTAATTTAAATTTAAATTAAAAATTAAATTAAACTACCTGAAAGCCATGATCAAAAAGAGAGCCTAGACATCATCTTTCATGAAATTATCAAAGAAAACTGCCCTGATATTCTAGAACCAGAGGGCAAAATAAATATTCAAGGAATCCATCAATCACTGCCTGAAAGAGGTCCAAAAAGAGAAACTCCTAGGAACATTGTGGCCAAATTCCAGAGTTCCCAGGTCAAGGAGAAAATATTGCAAGCAGCTAGGAAGAAACAATTCCAGTATTGTGGAAATACAATCAGGATAACACAAGATCTAGCAGCTTCTACATTAAGGGATCCAAGGGCATGGAATAGGATATTCCAGAAGTCAAAGGAATTAGGACTCAAACCAAGAATCACCTACCCAGCAAAACTTAGTATAAGACTTCAGGGGAAAATATGGTCTTTCAATGAAATAGAGGACTTTCAAGCATTCTTGATGAAAAGACCAGAGCTGAAAAGAAAATTTGACTTTCAAACACAAGAATGAAGAGAAGCATGAAAAGGTAAACAGCAATGAGAAGTCATAAGGGACTTACTAAAGTTGAACTGTTTACATTCCTACATGAAAAGACAATATTTGTAACTCTTGAAACTTTTCAGTATCTGGGTAGTTGGTGGGATTACACACACACACACATACACGCACACATGCATGCGCACACTCACACACACATACACACGTGCACGCACACATAGAAACAGAGAGCAGAGTGAATTGAATAGGATGAGATCATACCCTAAAAAATGAAGTTAAGCAGTGAGAGAGAAATATATTGGGAGGAGAGAGGGAGAAATGGAATGGGGCAAATTATCTCTCATAGAACAGGCAGTCAGGAGACTTTTTAGTGGAAAGAAAAAGAGGGGAGCTGAGAGAAAAACATAAAGTTTACTCTCATCACATTTGACTAAAGGAAGGAATAAAATGCACACCCATTTTGGTATGAAAACCTATCTTACAATACAGGAAAGTGGGGGAGAAGGGGATAAGCAGTGTGGTGGGGATGGTGGAAGGGAGGGCAATAGGAGGAGGGAGCAATCTGAAATCAACACTCTTGGGGAGGGACAAGATCCAAAGAGAGAATAGAAGCAATGGGCGGGCAGGATAGGATGGAGGGAAATATAGTTAGTCTTATGCAACACGACTATTATGGAAGTCATTTGCAAAACTATGGCCTATATTGAATTTCCTGCCTTCCCAAAGGGAATGGGTGGGGTGGGAGGGATGGGGAGAAGTGGGAACTCCAAGTTTTAGGAACAACTCTTGAGTATTCTTCTTGCTACTAGGAAATAAGAAATACAGGTAATAGGAAATAGAAAATTATCTGGCCCTACAGGACAAAAGAGAAGGTGGGGACAAGGGAAGAACAGGATGATAGAAGAGAGGGCAGATTGGTGATAGGGAAAATTAGAATGCTTGGCGTATTGGGGTAGAAGAGGGGACAAATGGGGAGAAAATTTGGAACCCAAAATTTTGTGAAAATGAATGTAAAAAGTTAAATAAATACATTTAACTAAAAAAAAAGAAAGAAAATCTTCTGTTATGACCTGATTGAAATGTAAAACCTGTCACCAGTATCAGTTGATTGATCCAAAGTGATTGAATAACATATATTTTGTTTCTAAAGCATTGCAGGAAGTTGTTCTGTTAAGTGGAAGGCTAATTCATACTGTCAATCAGTTATGTTTCTCTTTAAAAGAGAAAATTGTTTTTATTTTGCAATGATATTGGGGTCTAAGCATCCTACAACTTTTATAATGCATTTTTTCACACTTTCTACATCACTGAATGATTTATTTTTTTTTCTGAGTGTATAAGCTACTTTATAAATTGATTCAGTGGCATTATTTCCAGGTCTTATTGCTGCTTGAATCGATTGTCTTTGCTTTTGCTTTTCATCTTTTAGTTTCTGCAATACAAACTTTCACAACTCTACCTCTGATTTAAAATATTTATGGTTCATATGTTATAATGCTGAAGAACATTAAATTTTTTTAATATTGATATTGCAGTATCACAAAACAAGTCAATCATCTTATCCTTAGAAGAAATAAGATAAAATTGCAATTGCCACTATTCATTAAAAATATCTTTTCTTCGCTCAGCATTCCTTTGTTCTTCTTTGACATGATAGGTTGTTAAGCTGACAGAATTTTTTAAAAAAATTATTGTTAGAATTTTTAAAAAATTATTGTTAAGCTGTGCAACTATTCACAAATTCCATTTCCAACACAATCACAGTGCATCATTGCCAAAAACTGATAAGAGACTGGCATATTTGACACCCATAAACTATCCCCAATCAGCCTCATGCAGTAATGATGCTTGTCAGGTGGGGGAATTTACAACGAAATAATGAGTATAGCAACCATCAATTTAGCTCTTGAGGTTTGTTAACGTTCTAATTGAGTTGATCAATCTGGGAGGATTATTTCATTGAAACTTACCTTATTTTTTGTTATTTTAAATATCATTAATATTACTAGAAAACACAAAAATAATAGAAATGGACTATTAGTTCAAAAGTATATTAATGAAAATAAAATGATTTATTCTGTAAAATTGGATTCAGTCAAAAGGTCACACTTAAAGACATAGAAGCCCACGTGTGAATTTCAGGTCAAACCCCTCCTGTATATGCTTAACAAATGCTTGTTGATTGATGGATGGATTTCTAATAGAATGATTCTTAAATGGCTATGTACCAGAAAAGTAAAATATCTGACAAGTTCTACCAAATTCAAAAGACTTTAACTAGAAATTTTTGAGGAGGAAAGATGTTCATACCAGTAAAATGCAAACAGGAACAAGTGGATGAATTTTGGTTTTGGTCACATTAACTCATTACTGGCAGAGATCGTGGGATAATAGATTTAGAGCTGTCAGGAACCTAAGAAGCCATCTAGTCCCACCCCTTCATTCCGCAGCCTAGAAAACTGATGACTGAAAAGATTATGTGACTTTACCAAGCTCATACGGGTAATAAATGACAAAGGAAGAATTTGAATCCAACTCCTTCAACTCCAGCTCTTGCTATCATACCACAAAGGGATATCCTCTGGATTAAAAGAAGTTGTGTCAGGGAGGAGCCAAGATGGCAGAGTAGAAAGACTCACGTATGCTAGCTCCGAATTCACAGGCCATAAATTTCCTGTAAAAAGAACTCCCCACAAATTCTGGAGCACTTCAAGCTGTGCAGAAACACAGTGTAAGAGATTTCCGTTCCAGAGAGCCCAGGAAAGCCATCACGAGGGGTTCGTCATGCACCAGACAGCGGAGCCCACCCCTGCGCTACCCTGGCCCCAGGGCCCCAGAGGAGCAGATCCAAGCAGGCTTCAGGGATGGAATCTCTGGTGGCCGAGAAGGTCCCTCCATCTACAGGCGCTACAGGTCAGTGAGACAGACTTCTGGGCTGGCCGAGAGGGGAGCGGGGTGTCTCCGTGGCTCGGGCCCCCTCGGGAGGCAGCGGGAGAGGCAGCAGCAGAGGCAGCGGTGGCCTGGGACTCCCGGAGCAGGCAGGAGCTCCATTACTGAAGGTCTCTGCATAAACCCCCTGAGGGAACTGAGTCTGGGAGGTGGCCCTTCCCCCACCCGAGCACCAGAACTTAAGCTCACATTGAGTAGCAACCACTCCCATCTCAGAAAGCCCTGAGGCTGGGAAGCAGCATTTGAATCTCAGACCCCCAAGCACTAGTTGGGCGGATCTAGGCGAGGGTGGAGAGGAATCTCAGAAGTCAAGTAACTGGCTGGGAAAATGCCCAGAAAAGGGAAGAAAAATAAGATCATAGAAGGCTACTTTCTTGGTGAACAGATGTTTCCTCCTTTCCTTTCTGATGAGGAAGAACAAAGCTTACCATCAGGGAAAGACATAGAATCCAAGGCCTCTGTATCCCAAACATTTGAAATAGATATCCAATGGGCTCAGGCCATGGAAGAGCTCAAAAAGGATTTTGAAAATCAACTTAGGTGGAGGAAAAACTGGGAAGAGAAATGAGAGAGATGCAAGAAAAGCATGAAAAAATGGATCAATACCTTGGTAAAGGAGACCCAAAAAAATGCTGAAGAAAATACCTTGAAAAATAGGCTAGCTCAATTGGCAAAAGAGGTTCAAAAAGCCAATGAGAAGAAGAATGCTTTCAAAAGCAAAATTAGCCAAATGGAAAAAGAGGTTCAAAAGCTCACTGAAGAAAATAGTTCTCTCAAGATTAGAATGGAACAGATGGAGTCTAATGACTTTCTGAGAAACCAAGAAATCACAAAACAAAACCAAAAGAATGAAAAAATGGAAGAGAATGTGAAATATCTCATGGGAAAAACAACTGATCTAGAAAATAGATCCAGGAGAGACAATTTAAAAATTATGGGACTACCTGAAAGCCATGATCCAAAAAAGAGCCTAGACATCATCTTTCATGAAATTATCAAGGAAAACTGCCCTGATATTTTAGAACCAGAGGGCAAAATAAGTATTGAAGGAATTCATTGATCACCGCCTGAAAGAGATCCAAAAAGAGAAACTCCTAGGAACATTGTGGCCAAATTCCAGAGTTCCCAGGTCAAGGAGAAAATATTGCAAACAGCTAGGAAGGAACAATTCCAGTATTGTGGAAATACAATCAGGATAACACAAGATCTAGCAGCTTCTACATTAAGGGATCCAAGGGCATGGAATAGGATATCCCAGAAGTCAAAGTAACTAGGACTCAAACCAAGAATCACCTACCCAGCAAAACTGAGTACAATACTTCAGGGGAAAATATGGTCTTTCAACGAAACAGAGGACTTTCAAGCATTCTTGATGAAAAGATCAGAGCTGAAAAGAAAATTTGACTTTCAAACACATGAATGAGAAGAAGCATGAAAAAGTAAACAGCAAAGAGAAGTCATAAGGGACTTACCAAAGGTGAACTGTTTACATTCCTACATGGAAAGACAATATTTGTAACTCTTAAAACGTTTCAGTATCTGGGTAGTTGGTGGGACCACACACAGACGTACACACACACACGCACAAACACACACATGTATATGCGTGCACACACACACATACACACATGCACGCACACACACAGAGACAGAGAGCACAGAGTGAATTGAATAGGATGGGACCGTATCTTAAAAGAAATTAAGGTAAATGATGAGAGAGAAATGTAGTGGGAGGAGAGAGGGTGAAATGGAATGGGGTAAATTATATCTCATTCAAGAGGCAAGCAGGAGACTTTTTAGTGGAGGGAAAAAGAGGAGAGCTGGGGAAAAAAACATGAAGTTTACCCTCATCACATTGGACTAAAGGAAGGAGTAAAATGCACACTCATTTTGGTATGAAAACCTATCTTACAGTACAGGAAAGTGAAGGAGAAGGAGATAAGCAGGGAGGGAGGGATGATGGAAGGGAGGGCAATGGGAGAAGGGAGCAATTTGAAGTCAACACTCGGGGAGGGACAGGATCATAAGACAGAATAGAAACAATGGGGGGCAGAATAGGATGGAGGGAAATACAGTTAGTCTTACATGACTGTTATCGAAGTCATTTGCAAAACTACGCAGATATGGCCTATATTGAATTGCCTGCCTTCCCAAAGGGAACGGGAGAGGAGTGAGGGATGGGGAGAATTTGGAACTCAAAGTTTTAGGAACAACTGTTTAGTATTGTTCTTGCTACTAGGAAATAAGAAATACAGTTAATGGGGAATAGAAAGTCATCTGGCCCTACAGGACAAAAGAGAAGATGGGGACAAGAGAAGGGAGGGATGATAGAAGAGAGGGCAGATTGGTGATAGGGAAAATTAAAATGCTCGGTGTATTGGGGTGGGGGAGGGGAGAAATGGGGAGAAAATTTGGAACCCCAAATTTTGTGAAAATGAATGTAAAAAGTTAAATAAATAAATTTATATTAAAAAAAGTTGTGTCAACATGAAAACAATCATGCATATCTGAAACACCGAAACCATGGAATAGATAGAAAATTTGGGAGTGAAATCCCTACATGGACAAGAAGCTAAGAAGACAGTAAAAAACAGAGTCTTGCAAAAGCTTTTATAAAAATATCTATATAATTACATTTTAATAAACTTTCTTTGCAGTTGTATACATTTTATTTCATTCCTTTGACAACATTATTTTGGGAATGGGGCTCTAGACTCTAGTCATATAAAAAAGATTTTGATCAAGCAAAAAAAATTTAAGAATTTTTCATTCAGAGGATGAAAATAAATGGCCCAGAGTTGGAGGGAAAGGATGGAGTAGGATGTCCTCATTTTAGCCAAAGGTTCAAAATCAGATGTCCAAAATACTAGGACAGGTCAGTCTCTTAGCAATAAATTTCAACACACTTTTTAGGAGACTTAGATTCTATTCAGATCATATGATATACATTGTCTTCAACCCAATATCTAATCCCAGGAAGAAGGTATCGTGAACATATGAAAAGATTTAGAAACTTCACATAGGGAAAAAAGCAGCAATATGTCTGTAATCTTGGTCTGGTGTATTCATGGTCTGGACATACTGGGAAATATTCAGAAATCCCCTTCTGTGAGAGTTCTGATAACATATAATAGAAGTTCCTGGGAGAATGCAGAACGTACTTTACATGTAGAAAATACATTATCAGACTAGTTACATTTTGTCACTAGTCCTGATCTGCTAAACACATGGACTTCTTTCACTTTTCTTTTGAAAACTCTTTACAGTCTTTAACACTGGTGATCACTGTTTCCTACTTGTAACTCTCTTCCCTCTAAGATTTCACAATACTCTCTTCTGGTGCTCTTCCTACCTGACTTTTCCTTCTCAGTCTCCTTTGGCAGATCATCATTGCGCTGTCCCGCTTCCTTGTGAAGAAAGGAAACCCTAGCACGTTGGATCGACAACTAAAGGCATGGCAGAACTCATGTCCACAGCACCTTCCTTTTCCTGGAGAGAAACATAATCAAGAGAAAAAAGAGGGGGTCTAAAACCTGACTAGAATTTTCTCTCAAGATGGGTACTCTGCTTTGAACAGAAAGCATGAAATTGCCCATCAACTCTCAGGTCCAGATGTCAGAGGCAGAACTACTCGTTTTCCCTCATCCTGTCCAGAGAGGGGAACCAAGCAACTACTCCTTTTCACATTTAAAAAGGAGATCTGTCTCAGTGACAGTGTGTCTATGGTTTAGTGTTTCTGTGGGTGCGTGGATGAGTGTGTGCGTGTCTATGGATGAAATTACGAGGTTTCCAGCAGGTGGCTGCTCCGCTAGAGAAGATGAAATTGCAGAGGGCTTATAAACAAGTGAAAGAGGGGTCAAGTCTGTTGGAATTGGTGGGAGACAAATGTCTCTTCTTTGGAGGTTTTTGACTCAATGCTGAGTCATCTATTCTGACTGGGACAGAGAGGTCCGGATTTCCTTTGCTGCTGCTGCTGCTGCTCAGAATGCCGACAGAGGTATGCTCTGAGGATTGCTGGAGACCATGAATATCGAAGCACGTAATGAGGTTTCTGTTATCATCTTCCGGAAAAGAACCCCCGTATAATTCTAGTACATACCCTGAAATCTCAGGTGCGGTTTCAGTGCAGGTATGGGAGTTGCATTCTATATCTACAAGAGACACGTCCCACTCTTTGCTAACTTCTTTCGGTTAAAACATTGCATAGCTGCCTGAATGATGAGGAGGGAAACATCGCTGCTTTCAAGGACTTTGATCCATTGTCGCAATATCTGAATCAGAGTGGGAAAGAAAGCACCAGACCCGCTTGAAAAGACGTTCCTCTTCTTATGTTCCCGGGAAAGAATCTGCAGGATTTGGGGGCTGAGAGGGAAGAGATGTGGATTCAAAGAAACTAGGCTATTTCTACAACACGCGGCTGATAACTGGAGACAAGATTCTGGACCGTCAATCCGCCAGGCACTTATGTGCCTCTCCCGAGATTTAGACAGCAATAAAGAAGATTCTCTCGTGCAACCGCAAGGTGGGGGTAAGCCAGGTTGGTAGTCACCGAGTGGCATCGGAGGGCTGAGGGATGAAGTCAAAACTGGAGACACCTGTACTGGTCAGGAATCAAGAAAGGCAGGACACTAGGAGCACGGAATACACTTGGCCACCACAGAGCATGCAATAAAGCTCATCCCGATGTCACCTTGAAGCTGCTTGCGGGCCAGCTTTCAGATCCGCCTGCACCCTACTCTAGCACCGCAGGGTAGAAGAAACGGCCTGACGCGCCGCTCATTCTGCCTCCTAATTTCTTCCCCTCTGCAACCCGAGGGGCCTCACCAAGCGACCCTTACACACTGCCTGCACTGCACTCTCAAACTCCCAAGAGCTAGGTAACCGGGACTGCGGGGCAGCCCTGCAAGCTTCAGCCGCCAGCGTCCGCTCTCCAGGCACTTGCCGACCGGCGCTTCTGCCTTCCACACTCGCCTCTGCCGTCGGCCTGCACCTCCCGCCCTACGCTGCTGGCCCAAGAAGCGTACAGGGCTGGGGCAGCTCTTGCTCGCGCGGTCGCTGCGATTGCCTGAAAGGGCAAAAGAACCCTCGGAACTGGCCCAGCGCAACCAGCAGGGCCGAAGGACGCCAGCTGGAGTGCGTGGCCAAATTCTCCCACCGGGCTGTGCCAGCGGCAGGTCTCTCGCCCAAATCGCTCCTTTGCTCTGGAGACTGAAGAGGCTTCCCCTCAGGCTCTCCGCTTTTATAGGCCGATCCTCCCTCCCCCCAGTGGCTTAACTTGCTTGAGCCACTTGGACCTTGGACCCCCCGGCCCCTTCAGAGCTGCCTTCCCCCGCCTACCCGAAACCGCCTCCTCCCCCGCCTCATTAAGAAGGGAAACAAGGACCTCCCAAGTGGAGAGCAGGGGTTTCTGTCAAGGTGGCGGCTCTTCTTGGACCACAAACTATGAAGTCATGGTGGACTGAGCTGCAACCGGCGCTTCAGCTCTCCAATCCACTGGTCAGGTTCGGAACTACTCAGACTCCCTCATCCTGGCCGTTCCGGGAGTCCAAGCAACTGCTCCTTTTCCTCCTGAAAAACCAGATCTGTCCCAGTGAGAGTGTGCGCGCGGTATCGTGTGGTCCCCGGGCTGTGTGTGTGTGTGTGTGTGTGTATGTGTGTGTGAGTGTGTGTGTGAGTGTGCGTGTGCGTGTCTGGCGCGCGCCCTTGTGTGCGTGTGTGCGGTGCGGGTGTCGACAGACGGATGGATACGTTGATGTCCACAGGTCTGAATGGAGGAGGCTTCCAGCAGCTGGCTGCTCCTCCTCAGAAGAGGAATTCCCAGAGGGCTTCAAGACAGGTCAAAGAGGAGACATGGCTGCTGGCATCGTTGGAAGACAAACGTCGCCTCTTTGGAGCTTTTGGTCCCGATGCTGAGTCATCAGATCGTGGTTGCCCCTCAGGGCCCCAGATCTCCCCTTGCAGGCTTTGCTCTTCTTGGACTTCAGGGACGGTGTCCATAGGCTTTGGGGCTACCGATGGGAGAGAGTCCACACGCTGGCTGTCTGTGATCCCTGAGAGGGAAGAAGGCCCTTCCCAGAGTGAGACCAGACGATCATGTCCGGGAACAGCAACCATAGCAGGCAGAGAAGTGAAAAGTGATAGGCCCGGGCTCATGGCATCCCGCTCACCAGGCAGGATGCCACTGCCGCCGCCGCCGCTGCTGCTGCTGCTGCTGTCGCTGGGGAGGCTGCAGTCATAGAGATCCTGCAAGCATGGCTGGGGACCCTGAATATCGTACCAGGGATTGAGGGCTCTGTTCCTCTCCTCCGCACCTCTAGCCTCTTCGCCCCCTATTAGGCAGCGAGACTGCTCACACGCTTCTTCAGGGCACCTATTGCTGCTGCATTCTCCACCCGCAAGACAGCGGTACAGTTCTTCCCCTCCTTCCCTCGCGGAAGACATTTCATCCCCGACAGAAGCAGGAGGAGGCAAACATCTCCTTTTCCAAGGTCTTTCATCCACAGCTGAGACATCCGCATCCAGCGGGTTCAGGTAGGTCCAGATTGTCTCCTCAACACTTTCCTCTTCCTGGCCTTCAGGGACGGAGTCCATAGGCTTTGGGGCTGCCGATTGGAGAGAGTCCACACGCTTGCTGTCTGTGATCCCTGAGAGGGAAGGAGGCCCATCCCAGAGTGAGACCAGACCATCGTGTCCGGGGACAGCAAACATGGCAGGCAGAGAAGTGGAAGATGATAGGCCCGGGCTCATGGCATCCCGCTCACCAGGCAGGCTGCTACTGGCGCTGCTGCTCGGGTGGCTGCAGTCGTAGAGATCCTGCAAGCATGGCTGGGCACCCTGAATCTCACACCACGGAATGAGGTCCCTGTCCCCCTCCTCTGCACCAGTAGCCTCTTGGCCCCCTCTTAGTGAGCTAGACTCCTCAGACGCTTCTTCAGCGCAGCTACTGCTGCTGCATCCTACACCTGCAAGACAGCCGTATCGTTGCTCCCCAAATGCTCTCACGGAACACGTTTCATCCCTGACTGAACCCTGAGGAGGCAAGCATGTCTCCTTCCGAGGTCTTTCATCCACGGCTAAGACCTCCCAAACCCAGTGGTTCAGGTAGGTCCGCATTTTCTCTCGAAGACTGTCCTCTTCCTGCGCTTCAGCGACAGAGTCCGTGGGCCCTGGAGGCAGGCAGCTTGCGGGGTCCTTACTTTTGCCCTGCGAGGTTACTTCGAGCGACGTGTGCCTCTGCCCTGCTGGCGCCACAGCGTCTTGTCCTCGCTCACTGGGCGTGGCAGGTGGGGAAGTGGAGGGCGCAAAGCCTGGGTCCATGAAATCCAAGTTCAAGGGCACGCTCTTACTTGTGCTGCTGCTGCTGCTGCTGCTGCTAGCAGTGGATTCATGAGTCTTCCGCATGGCTGCTGGGAGGGCATGGCTCAGAGAGCAGCCGGTAGGGCTCTTCTCGCCCTGGTCTTGGGCAGGCACCTGTTTTCCTCCCAGCGGAGGGCTTGAGTCCACACAAGCTGCTTGCGGGGAGGCCTTGGCACTGGCTCCTGCAAGTGGAGGATCCTGGTGGGAGCTCGCTCCCTGCTGGGAGCCTTTTCGAAAGGCCGTGGCAAAAGGATTGTGGTTGACTTTGAGGCGAATGATCTCAGCATTGTGATAGGCAGTCACAGCGATGAACTGCGTTTCTGGGAAGATGAAGGTGTGCCTAAAGGGGCCAGCAGCAGCAGCAGCAGCAGCAGCAGCAGCAGCAGCAGCTGGCAGGGCCTCCTGTTGGCCATCCCTCAGCAGTTCTATGTGAAGCCTGGGCTGGTATTTGTGAAGAGACTTCAGTAAGATGGCCTGGCTGGCATTGCTGGAAGTCGTTTGGGTGTTGGTCAGCTTGAGTTTTTGAAAGGATATCTCTTTCTTCATCCAGTGGGCCCCAGTGTTGGGTGAGTCTGGGTGGATATAGACGCGGTTGCCTGTGGGGGTGTGCTCTTCCCTTTGATGCTGAGCCCATTGGCCCCTGTGATAACGCCAGCGATGTTGATCCGTGGGTACGACGTCGACAAAGACGTGGTAACGGGCCGTGGGGTCCATGCCACGGATTTGGTAAGCCAGGAAAGGGAACATGGCACGGCCTTGCTTGGTGAGGATCATTTCGTTGTGCTGCTTATGAAACTGGAGCCAGAGGGAATGGTTAGGGAGGACGACTTGGAGTTTTGGGGCGGGAGTCGTGGCGGGGTTGTGCACAAGAAGCCCTGGCTCCAGCCAGGGCTGGCTGTGCGTGTTTGGCTGCGACAGAGTGGCGTGCGAGGGCCGAGGGCTGAAGCGGGCCGGGGGAGCAGCCGTGCCCTGGCCGGCGCGCACAGCGCCAGGGCAGCTGGCGCAGGGGACACCCTGGGCCGACGCGGAGCCTGGCGCGCAGCTCATGCCCGCTGCCCCACGGAAGCTGCTTCCGGGCTGGCTTTCAGCTCCGCCTGCGCCCTCGTCCAGCTCGCCAGGGTAGAAGGAACCGCCTGGCACGGGGCTCATCCCGCCTCGGCGCTTCTTGCCCTCTGGCTGCCGAGGCTCGCTGCCTGGCGAGGCGCGCCTTTCACACCGCCTCCTCTGCACTCGCAAACTCCCAACAGCTGGGTCACCGGGATTGCGGGGCAGCCCCGCAAGCTTCTGCCGCCAGCGCCCACTCTCCAGGCACTTGCCGACCGGCGCTTCTGCCTTCCACACTCGCCTCTGCCGTCGCCCTGCACCTCCCGCCCTACGCTGCTGGCCCAAGAAGCGTACAGGGCTGGGGCAGCTCTTGCTCGCGCCGTCGCTGCGATTGCCTGAAAGGGCAAAAGAACCCTCGGAACTGGCCCAGCGCAACCAGCAGGGCCGAAGGACGCCAGCTGGAGTGCGTGGCCAAATTCTCCCACCGGGCTGTGCCAGCGGCAGGTCTCTCGCCCAAATCGCTCCTTTGCTCTGGAGACGGAAGAGGCTTCCCCTCAGGCTCTCCGCTTTTATAGGCCGATCCTCCCTCCCCCCAGTGGCTTAACTTGCTTGAGCCACTTGGACCTTGGACCCCCGGCCCCTTCAGAGCTGCCTTCCCCCGCCTACCCGAAACCGCCTCCTCCCCCGCCTCATTAAGAAGGGAAACAAGGACCTCCCAAGTGAGAGCAGGGGTTTCTGTCAAGGTGGCGGCTCTTCTTGGACCACAAACTATGAAGTCATGGTGGACTGAGCTGCAACCGGCGCTTCAGCTCTCCAGTCCACTGGTCAGGTTCAGAACTACTCAGACTCCCTCATCCTGGCCGTTCCGGGAGTCCAAGCAACTGCTCCTTTTCCTCCTGAAAAACCAGATCTGTCCCAGTGAGAGTGTGCGCGCGGTATCGTGTGGTCCCCGGGCTGTGTGTGTGTTTGTGTGTGTGTGTGTGTGTGTGAGTGTGTGTGTGAGTGTGCGTGTGCGTGTGCGTGTCTGGCGCGCGCCCTTGTGTGCGTGTGTGCGGTGCGGGTGTCGACAGACGGATGGATACGTTGATGTCCACAGGTCTGAATGGAGGAGGCTTCCAGCAGCTGGCTGCTCCTCCTCAGAAGAGGAATTCCCAGAGGGCTTCAAGACAGGTCAAAGAGGAGACATGGCTGCTGGCATCGTTGGAAGACAAACGTCGCCTCTTTGGAGCTTTTGGTCCCGATGCTGAGTCATCAGATCGTGGTTGCCCCTCAGGGCCCCAGATCTCCTCTTGCAGGCTTTGCTCTTCTTGGACTTCAGGGACGGTGTCCATAGGCTTTGGGGCTACCGATGGGAGAGAGTCCACACGCTGGCTGTCTGTGATCCCTGAGAGGGAAGAAGGCCCTTCCCAGAGTGAGACCAGACGATCATGTCCGGGAACAGCAACCATAGCAGGCAGAGAAGTGAAAAGTGATAGGCCCGGGCTCATGGCATCCCGCTCACCAGGCAGGATGCCACTGCCGCCGCCGCCGCTGCTGCTGCTGCTGCTGTCGCTGGGGAGGCTGCAGTCATAGAGATCCTGCAAGCATGGCTGGGGACCCTGAATATCGTACCAGGGATTGAGGGCTCTGTTCCTCTCCTCCGCACCTCTAGCCTCTTCGCCCCCTATTAGGCAGCGAGACTGCTCACACGCTTCTTCAGGGCACCTATTGCTGCTGCATTCTCCACCCGCAAGACAGCGGTACAGTTCTTCCCCTCCTTCCCTCGCGGAAGACATTTCATCCCCGACAGAAGCAGGAGGAGGCAAACATCTCCTTTTCCAAGGTCTTTCATGCACAGCTGAGACATCCGCATCCAGCGGGTTCAGGTAGGTCCAGATTGTCTCCTCAACACTTTCCTCTTCCTGGCCTTCAGGGACGGAGTCCATAGGCTTTGGGGCTGCCGATTGGAGAGAGTCCACACGCTTGCTGTCTGTGATCCCTGAGAGGGAAGGAGGCCCATCCCAGAGTGAGACCAGACCATCGTGTCCGGGGACAGCAAACATGGCAGGCAGAGAAGTGGAAGATGATAGGCCCGGGCTCATGGCATCCCGCTCACCAGGCAGGCTGCTACTGGCGCTGCTGCTCGGGTGGCTGCAGTCGTAGAGATCCTGCAAGCATGGCTGGGCACCCTGAATCTCACACCACGGAATGAGGTCCCTGTCCCCCTCCTCTGCACCAGTAGCCTCTTGGCCCCCTCTTAGTGAGCTAGACTCCTCAGACGCTTCTTCAGCGCAGCTACTGCTGCTGCATCCTACACCTGCAAGACAGCCGTATCGTTGCTCCCCAAATGCTCTCACGGAACACGTTTCATCCCTGACTGAACCCTGAGGAGGCAAGCATGTCTCCTTCCGAGGTCTTTCATCCACGGCTAAGACCTCCCAAACCCAGTGGTTCAGGTAGGTCCGCATTTTCTCTCGAAGACTGTCCTCTTCCTGGGCTTCAGCGACAGAGTCCGTGGGCCCTGGAGGCAGGCAGCTTGCGGGGTCCTTACTTTTGCCCTGCGAGGTTACTTCGAGGGACGTGTGCCTCTGCCCTGCTGGCGCCACAGCGTCTTGTCCTCGCTCACTGGGCGTGGCAGGTGGGGAAGTGGAGGGCGCAAAGCCTGGGTCCATGAAATCCAAGTTCAAGGGCACGCTCTTACTTGTGCTGCTGCTGCTGCTGCTGCTGCTGCTGCTAGCAGTGGATTCATGAGTCTTCCGCATGGCTGCTGGGAGGGCATGGCTCAGAGAGCAGCCGGTAGGGCTCTTCTCGCCCTGGTCTTGGGCAGGCACCTGTTTTCCTCCCAGCGGAGGGCTTGAGTCCACACAAGCTGCTTGCGGGGAGGCCTTGGCACTGGCTCCTGCAAGTGGAGGATCCTGGTGGGAGCTCGCTCCCTGCTGGGAGCCTTTTCGAAAGGCCGTGGCAAAAGGATTGTGGTTGACTTTGAGGCGAATGATCTCAGCATTGTGATAGGCAGTCACAGCGATAAACTGCGTTTCTGGGAAGATGAAGGTGTGCCTAAAGGGGCCAGCAGCAGCAGCAGCAGCAGCAGCATCAGCAGCTGGCAGGGCCTCCTGTTGGCCATCCCTCAGCAGTTCTATGTGAAGCCTGGGCTGGTATTTGTGAAGAGACTTCAGTAAGATGGCCTGGCTGGCATTGCTGGAAGTCGTTTGGGTGTTGGTCAGCTTGAGTTTTTGAAAGGATATCTCTTTCTTCATCCAGTGGGCCCCAGTGTTGGGTGAGTCTGGGTGGATATAGACGCGGTTGCCTGTGGGGGTGTGCTCTTCCCTTTGATGCTGAGCCCATTGGCCCCTGTGATAACGCCAGCGATGTTGATCCGTGGGTACGACGTCGACAAAGAGGTGGTAATGGGCCGTGGCGTCCATGCCACGGATTTGGTAAGCCAGGAAGGGGAACATGGCACGGCCTTGCTTGGTGAGGATCATTTCGTTGTGCTGCTTATGAAACTGGAGCCAGAGGGAATGGTTAGGGAGGACGACTTGGAGTTTTGGGGCGGGAGTCGTGGCGGGGTTGTGCACAAGAAGCCCTGGCTCCAGCCAGGGCTGGCTGTGCGTGTTGGGCTGCGACAGAGTGGCGTGCGAGGGCTGAGGGCTGAAGCGGGCCGGGGGAGCAGCCGTACCCTGGCCGGCGCGCACAGCGCCAGGGCAGCTGGCGCAGGGGACACCCTGGGCCGACGCGGAGCCTGGCGCGCAGCTCATGCCCGCTGCCCCACGGAAGCTGCTTCCGGGCTGGCTTTCAGCTCCGCCTGCGCCCTCGTCCAGCTCGCCAGGGTAGAAGGAACCGCCTGGCACGGGGCTCATCCCGCCTCGGCGCTTCTTGCCCTCTGGCTGCCGAGGCTCGCTGCCTGGCGAGGCGCGCCTTTCACACCGCCTCCTCTGCACTCGCAAACTCCCAACAGCTGGGTCACCGGGATTGCGGGGCAGCCCCGCAAGCTTCTGCCGCCAGCGCCCACTCTCCAGGCACTTGCCGACCGGCGCTTCTGCCTTCCACACTCGCCTCTGCCGTCGCCCTGCACCTCCCGCCCTACGCTGCTGGCCCAAGAAGCGTACAGGGCTGGGGCAGCTCTTGCTCGCGCCGTCGCTGCGATTGCCTGAAAGGGCAAAAGAACCCTCGGAACTGGCCCAGCGCAACCAGCAGGGCCGAAGGACGCCAGCTGGAGTGCGTGGCCAAATTCTCCCACCGGGCTGTGCCAGCGGCAGGTCTCTCGCCCAAATCGCTCCTTTGCTCTGGAGACGGAAGAGGCTTCCCCTCAGGCTCTCCGCTTTTATAGGCCGATCCTCCCTCCCCCCAGTGGCTTAACTTGCTTGAGCCACTTGGACCTTGGACCCCCGGCCCCTTCAGAGCTGCCTTCCCCCGCCTACCCGAAACCGCCTCCTCCCCCGCCTCATTAAGAAGGGAAACAAGGACCTCCCAAGTGAGAGCAGGGGTTTCTGTCAAGGTGGCGGCTCTTCTTGGACCACAAACTATGAAGTCATGGTGGACTGAGCTGCAACCGGCGCTTCAGCTCTCCAGTCCACTGGTCAGGTTCAGAACTACTCAGACTCCCTCATCCTGGCCGTTCCGGGAGTCCAAGCAACTGCTCCTTTTCCTCCTGAAAAACCAGATCTGTCCCAGTGAGAGTGTGCGCGCGGTATCGTGTGGTCCCCGGGCTGTGTGTGTGTTTGTGTGTGTGTGTGTGTGTGTGTGTGTGTGAGTGTGTGTGTGAGTGTGCGTGTGCGTGTGCGTGTCTGGCGCGCGCCCTTGTGTGCGTGTGTGCGGTGCGGGTGTCGACAGATGGATGGATACGTTGATGTCCACAGGTCTGAATGGAGGAGGCTTCCAGCAGCTGGCTGCTCCTCCTCAGAAGAGGAATTCCCAGAGGGCTTCAAGACAGGTCAAAGAGGAGACATGGCTGCTGGCATCGTTGGAAGACAAACGTCGCCTCTTTGGAGCTTTTGGTCCCGATGCTGAGTCATCAGATCGTGGTTGCCCCTCAGGGCCCCAGATCTCCTCTTGCAGGCTTTGCTCTTCTTGGACTTCAGGGACGGTGTCCATAGGCTTTGGGGCTACCGATGGGAGAGAGTCCACACGCTGGCTGTCTGTGATCCCTGAGAGGGAAGAAGGCCCTTCCCAGAGTGAGACCAGACGATCATGTCCGGGAACAGCAACCATAGCAGGCAGAGAAGTGAAAAGTGATAGGCCCGGGCTCATGGCATCCCGCTCACCAGGCAGGATGCCACTGCCGCTGCTGCTGCTGCTGCTGCTGGTGATGCTGCTGCTGTCGCTGGGGAGGCTGCAGTCATAGAGATCCTGCAAGCATGGCTGGGGACCCTGAATATCGTACCAGGGATTGAGGGCTCTGTTCCTCTCCTCCGCACCTCTAGCCTCTTCGCCCCCTATTAGGCAGCGAGACTGCTCACACGCTTCTTCAGGGCACCTATTGCTGCTGCATTCTCCACCCGCCAGACAGCGGTACAGTTCTTCCCCTCTTTCCCTCGGGGACGACATTTCATCCCCGACAGAAGCAGGAGGAGGCAAACATCTCCTTTTCCAAGGTCTTTCATCCACAGCTGAGACATCCGCATCCAGCGGGTTCAGGTAGGTCCAGATTGTCTCCTCAACACTTTCCTCTTCCTGGCCTTCAGGGACGGAGTCCATAGGCTTTGGGGCTGCCGATTGGAGAGAGTCCACACGCTTGCTGTCTGTGATCCCTGAGAGGGAAGGAGGCCCATCCCAGAGTGAGACCAGACCATCGTGTCCGGGGACAGCAAACATGGCAGGCAGAGAAGTGGAAGATGATAGGCCCGGGCTCATGGCATCCCGCTCACCAGGCAGGCTGCTACTGGAGCTGCTGGTCAGGAGGCTGCAGTCATAGAGATCCTGCAAGCATGGCTGGGCACCCTGAATCTCACACCACGGAATGAGGTCCCTGTCCCCCTCCTCTGCACCAGTAGCCTCTTGGCCCCCTCTTAGTGAGCTAGACTCCTCAGACGCTTCTTCAGCGCAGCTACTGCTGCTGCATCCTACACCTGCAAGACAGCCGTATCGTTGCTCCTCAAATGCTCTCACGGAACAAGTTTCATCCCTGACTGAACCCTGAGGAGGCAAGCCCTTCCCAGAGTGAGACCAGCCGATCATGTTCGGGAACTACAAACATAGCAGACAGACATGCCAGAATCTGTGTGGGTTAGATATGTCCAGATTTTCTCTTGAAAACTGTACTCTTTCTCGATGTATTGAATTTTTTAAAAAAAATATTTTGTAATTCCTACATCATCATATTTTAGAAACAGCAGTTTAGTTTGTTCAGCATGTAACACTTAAACTCGGAAAAGAATGATTTGAACAATATAGTACTGGATATTATAGCTATAGAAATAAATGAAGAAAAAGAAATCAAAACATTTAGGATGGACAATAAGGAAACAAATCTATCATTTTCTGCAGATCATTTACTTAATGAATCCTGGAGAATCAACTGAAGTCCTATTTGAAATAGTTAACAACTTTAACCAAGTTACACAATATAAGATACACCCTCATTAACAATATGTATTTTGTAAATTACCAACAGTGACAAGCAACAAGATGTAGGGAGATTCCATTAAAATAACTGTAAACAATGTAAGATATTTGTAATTATACCTGCGGAGAGAAACTCTGTAACTATATAAATACAATTATAATGTGCTTTTCACTCCAATTGAATCTGATCTAAACAACTGGAAAATATCAATTTCTCATGCTGAGTCAATATTATAAAATTGATAATTCTGCCTAAACTAATTTACTTGTTCAGTGCAACAACTGTGAAACTACCAAAAATATTATTTCATAGAGTTAGAAAAAATAACAACAAAATTTTTCTGGAAAAATAAATTTTAAGAGAATATGGTGGGGGAGGCAAGATGGTGGAGTAGAAAGGCTCACTGTATGCTAGCTCCGAACCCACAGCCCAGAAATTTCCTTTAGAAGGAACTCCCCACAAATTCTTGAGCATTGCAAGCCACGCAGGAACAGAGTGGAAGAGATTTCCGTTCCAGAGACCCTGGACGGATCCCCAGGGGTCCGTCGTGCACCAGACAGCGGAGCCCATCCCTGCTCTGCCCTGGCTGGGTGGCCCCAGAGGAGCAGATCCGAGCAGGCTTCAGGAACGGAATCTGCAGTGGCCGGGAAGGTCCCTCTGCCCAGAGGCGCTACAGGTCAGTGAGAGAGATATCTGGCCTGGCCGAGAGGGGTGTGGGGTGTCTCCGTGACTTGGGTCCCCTCGGGAGGCGGTGGCAGAGGAAGCAGCAGAGGCAGCAGCGGCAGAGAATTCCAGGAGCAGGCAGCAGCTCAGGGCCATTACCGAAGGTCTCCGCATAAACCCCCTGAGGGAACTGAACCCTGTGAGGTGGCCCTGCCCCAACCCGAGCACCAGAACTTAGGCTCACATTGAATACTAGCCGCTCCCACCTCGGAAAGCCCCGAGGCTGGGGAGCAGCATTTGAATCTCAGATCCCAAGCACTTGCTGGGGGGATCTAGGCGGGGGTGGAAAGGAATCTCAGAAGTCAAGTAACTGTCTGGGAAAATGCCCAGAAAAGGGAAGAAAAATAAGACCTTTGAAAGCTACTTTCTTGGGGAACAGATGTTTCTTCCTCCTTTCATTTCTGATGAGGAAGTACAATGCTTGCCATCAGGGAAAGAGGTGGAGGTCGGGGCCTCTGTATCCCAGACATCTGAGGTGGATGTCCGGTGGGCTCAGGCCATGAAAGAGCTCAAAAAGGATTTTGAAAATCAAGTTAGACAGGTGGAGGAAAAACTGGGAAGAGAAATGAGAGAGATGCAAGAAAAGCATGAAAAACAGACCAATACCTTGTTAAAGGAGACCCAAAAAAGTGCTGAAGAAAATAACACCTTGAAAAATAGGCTCACTCAATTGGCAAAAGAGGTTCAAAAAGCCAATGAGGAGAAGAATGCTTTCAAAAGCAGAATTAGCCAAATGGAAAAAGAGGTTCAAAAGCTCACTGAAGAAAATAGTTCTCTCAAAATTAGAATGGAACAGATGGAGGCTAATGACTTTCTGAGAAACCCAGAAATCATAAAACTAAACCAAAAGAATGAAAAAATGGAAGAGAATGTGAAATGTCTCATTGGAAAAACAACTGACCTGGAAAATAGATCCAGGAGAGACAATTTAAAAATTATGGGACTACCTGAAAGCCATGATCAAAAAAAGAGCCTAGACATCATCTCTCATGAAATTATCAAGGAAAACTACCCTGATATTCTACAACCAGAGGGCAAAATAAGTATTGAAAGAATCCATTGATCACTTCCTGAAAGAGAAACTCCTAGGAATGTTGTGGCCAAATTCCAGAATTCCCAGGTCAAGGAGAAAATATTGCAAGCAGCTAGAAAGAAACAATTCCAGTATTATGGAAATACAATCGGGATAACACAAGATCTAGCAGCTTCTACCTTAAGGGATCAAAGGGCGTGGAATAGGATATTCCAGAAGTCAAAGGAACTAGGACTCAAACCAAGAATCACCTACTCAGCAAAACTGAGTATAACACTTCAGGGGAAAATATGGTCTTTCAATGAAACAGAGGACTTTCAAGCATTCTTGATGAAAAGAGCAGAGCTGAAAAGAAAATTTGATTTTCAAACACAAGAATGAGAAGAAGCATGAAAAAGTAAACAGCAAAGAGAAGTCATAAGGGACTTACCAAAGGTGAACTGTTTACATTCCTACATGGAATGACTATATTTGTAACTCTTAAAACTTTTCAGTATCTGGGTACTTGGTGGGACCACACATACACATACACACACACATGCACACACATGTACACACGTGCATGCACACACACATACACACATGCATGCACATACAGAGACAGAGAGCACAGAGTGAATTGAATAGAATAGGACCATATCTTAAAAGAAATTAAGGTAAATGGTGAGAGAGAAATGTAGTGGGAAGCGAGAGGGTGAAATGGAATGGGGTAAATTATCTCTCATTCAAGAGGCAAGTAGGAGACTTTTTTAGAGGAGGGAAAAAGAGGAGAGCTGAGAAAAAAACATGAAGTTTACCCTCATCACATTCAACTAAAGAAAGGAATAAAATGCACACTCATTTTGGCATGAAAACCTATCTTACAATACAGGAAAGTGGGGCAGAAGGAGATAAGCAGGTTGGGGGGTATGATGGAAGGGAAGGCAATGGGAGGAGGGAGCAATTTGCAGTCAACACTCTTGGAAAGGGACAGGATCAAAAGACAGAATAGCAACAATGGGGGGCAGGATAGCATGGAGGGAAATACAGTTAGTCTTACACAACACGACTATTATGGAAGTCATTTGCAAAACTACACAGATATGGCCTATATTGAATTGCCTGCCTTCCCAAAGGGAATGGGTGGGGAGGGAGGGATGGGGAGAATTTGGAACTCAAAGTTTTAGGAATAACTATTTAGTATTGTTCTTGCTGCTAGGAAACAAGAAATACAGTTAATGAGGAATAGAAAGCCATCTGGCCCTACAGGACAAAAGAGAAGATGGGGACCAGAGAAGGGAGGGATGATAGAAGAGAGCGCAAATTGTTGATAGGGAAAATTAGAATGCTCGGTGTATTGGGGTGGTGGGAGGGGATAAATGGGGAGAAAATTTGGAACCCAAAATTTTGTGAAAATTAATGTAAAAAGTTAAACAAATAAATTTATATTAAAAAAGAGAGAGAGAATATGAAGGGAATTAATGAAAATAAATACAAAGGGAGTTGGTCCAGAAATATCAGATGTCAAACTGTATTATAAAGCGCTAAGAATCAAAACTGCCTTGTACTGACTAAGTAACAGAATGGTGGATCAGTGGAATAGATTAGGTACACAAGACTTTGTGGTCAATGACCATAGTAAAAAGTTTTTGATAAACCCAAGACCCCAGCACTTGGGATAATAATTCACTATTTGACAAAAACTACTGGGAAAACTGGAAGACAATAGTACATAAACTAGCTGTAGACCAACATACCACACTGTATACTAAGATAAAATCAAAATGGGTGCATGATTTTCACATAAAAGGTGACTTCATAAGCAAATTAGAAGAGGAAGGAATAGTCTATCTTGTCAGTTCTCTGAGGACGCGAATAATTCATGACCAAACAAGAGATAGAGAGCATTACAAACTGTAAAATGGATAATTTTAATTATATTAAATTAAAAGGCTTTTTCACAAGCAAAACCAGTGCAAAAAAGATTGGAAGGAAAGCAGAAAGCTGGGAAATAATCTCTATGGCAAGGGTCTCCGATAAAGGCTCATTTTTCAAATATGTAGAACTGAGTCAAATTTATCATACAAGTGATTTCCCAATTGATAAATGAGCAATGGGTATGAATAACCACTTTTTAGATGAAGAAATTAAAGCTGTCTGTAGTATATGAAGAAGTGCTCTAAATCATTTTTGATTAGAGAAATGCATGTGAACACAACTGTGAGGTACTACCTCACACCTATCAGATTGTTTAATATGACAAAAATGGAAAATGTTAAATGTTGATGAGGATGTGGGAAAACTGGGTCACTAGTGCACTGTTGGTGGAATTGTGAATTGAGCCAACCATTCTGGAGAGCAATTTGGAACTATTCCCAAAGGGCAACCAGACTGTGCATATCCTTTGATCCAACAATACCACTACTAGGTCTGTAATCCAAAAAGATCATTAAAAAGGGTAAAGGACCTACATGTGCAAAAATATTTATGGCAGCCCTTTTCATAGCAGCAAAAAATTGGACACTGAGGGGGTGCCCATCTGTTAGGGACCCCAGGAGTCTGAGCCTGATCTCTCAGACCCACAGGCTTATCTGACCATCAAAGGCCTGTAGGCCTTGGTGGAGTGTAGCTGTAAGCAACGATTGAGGCAGGAGACAAGATAGTAAGAACTCCGTTTATTCAAGCAGTGAGCAGCGCTTTTATCTCTTTTCTGACACCAGTGCTCTAAGTGAACCTATCACCAATTAGTTTGCCCTTATAAGGAAATAATTTACCTTAAACCAGGACTGCCCAGGGTGGACACATAGTCCCTAGAAAGAAAAACATTTTGGGCTTCTTTGTTCTCAGAAAAGCCCGGGAAAATAGCCTTGAGCAAAACAGGGGGGGAACCCTTCCTCCCAGCGCCATCTTGTTCATGCCTTACCAGTCTTCCCTCAGTTTACCTGAATCATGACTAGTGAATGCCGTCCAAGAGGATGGGGGTTGGCAATTCCCTTACAATTCCCCCTTTTTGTTTTGACTCAACCTTTCCCTCAGGACGATGATGTTCTGCCTACTGGATATCTGGGAGTCCTGGACACTACACAAACCAAATTTGATACATATTGGCACAAGCAGCAGTATTAGCAGTACTACTGCAAAGCCTATCAGTAAAGGCAAAAACCAGGTTTTTATACGACCCCATGAGCTTAAACTATCAAAGAACTGAGTTATTTTTGTAGCCGTTTTTTCAGGTACAAAATCAGCATCTGCTTCCTCATCTAATTCTTCAGCCAAATCAATTAATCTCTGGATTTCCAAGGTGACATTATCTGGAATTAGCCCGTGCAATTGAGCTCTGATTTCTTCCCATTGGACTTGTGACTCATTATACAATTTCTTAGTCAAACAAAAGGCACTATATCTATAATCACAATGCAATTTGTGTTGTAACTGTAACATAGACACTTCTTCACCCAATGAATTCAGTTACCTTTTGGAGTGTATGAATGGCTTCATAAAACTCATTTTCTATTTTTGCTTGTTGCTTAAAGCCTGTAGATACATTTTTCATAAAAGTGTGCAATTCAGAAGCTTGAACTATTGTGTTTTGTGTATTAGAGATAGATACAGCTAATGCAGTGGATGCTAAAATAGCTTCTACTAATAAAGTGATTCCTAACACAACACAGGAAACACATCTACATACCCTAGTAGTTATAGGGGTTAAATGCCTGTCTATAATATGTAGAACTTCATCACTAGGTGTTCTATACCACCCATTAGCCTTAATCGCTGTCATGGCATATCGAGGTCTTGTTAGAATAAACACTCTCCCTACTGTCTTTGGTCCTATACATGCTTGTACAGAACAATTCTGGCATGTAAAATTAAAAATTCCTGTCATGTTCCGATATGCCTCTAATTTAGATCTGTTGTCTCTGTCCCATAGAAATATATGTGTGTTCCCTAGACATACTTCGCCCATTAAAGTAACGTTGTTAGCTTTCTTTGGTGATGCTGCAGCAGGCATTCCCTGCACTGTTTGTCCTCCCATAGCTCGAATAACTTTGTCTAGTCCCTGAACACGTCTTTCAGCCTCAGGAGACCCTTTATAATTGATGTACATTTGTCCAGGAAAGTTTGGTGCATATTTTTCCTCAGGTAACTATGCAAGATTGTGACATGAATATAACATTTCTGTGTAGTTTCCCATAATCAATTCAGTCTCCTGATAAGTATGTGTGTGACAATTTTCAAATGGTAAAAATCCTGTATACAGATGCCAAAGGATTACATTTCTCTTCTTTTGTAAGTTACAAAATGACCTAAATTTCATCCCACGAACGAGTCCCACAAAGTCCTTGTTTGACCAAACTACTATTGTCCCATTTATCCTCCAGGTGAATAGATTATAAGCGTGTTGTGTATCTTTCTCATCCAATGTCTCTTGTCCGTCCACAATAGTGGCACACCAAGGATACCCCTCTGTTCCATTCACCTGTGTGTATTTAAAACCAAACCCATTCCAATTACCAGAAATACCCTTCTGTAGACAAAGTGGGAAACCTGCGACTAGTCCTGAAAAGTTAGTGTCTGAAAGAGAGTCCCATTATTATCATAGTCTAGTCCATCATCTTTAAACATGTGAGAAATATTGCCTTGGATGAAAAATGTAGGCATTGTCTCACTCCATGACATCACCCTTAACCATGGTGGATTTGTGAGGAAGGCCCATATCTGTTGTTCCTTCGGTGCTGGGTCGATGGACACAATGTTGCTGAGTGTCATGATAAGTACGAGAAGAATGAGAGGAGTCATCGTGACCTAGTTGATTAAGCTTCTCCAGAAGTTTTTCATTTGCCGTTGATAGCGCCTCCTTGCTCCCTGTGACTGCTTCACCTTGGTGGTTGTCCTCTATCACTCTTATCCTTTTCACTGGAATCCAAACTTCTTTATTATCATCTGTTAAAACACAAACATACCCTTTTCTCCACGTTAACACTGTATGAGGACCAAACCAGTTTTTATTCTCATCGTGCCACATTACTTTACTGGTTGCTTTCAGGGCATTTGTTATTGCTGATTCAGTCTTTGCAGACTCCTTATTAGGAAATGTTAAGAATTTCATAGCAGTCGATAAGCCATCATTACCAACTTCTAAATAATTTTGAGTATAAACAGCTAATTGTAATTTATCATGAACTCCTGGTCCAACTCCCCCTTTTTGTTTTTGCAAGTAAGTTTTCAGGGAGTGATTTGCTCATTCCACTATAGCTTGATCAGTGGGATTATGGGGGATCCCAGTGACCTGTAAAATTGAAAATTCTGCCATGAATTGTTCAATGGCTTTACTTATATAAGCTGGATCATTGTCTGTTTTAATGCTTTTTGGTACTCCATGATGTGAGAAGCAATGTATGAAATGTGCTCTCACATCTTTAACAGCTTCTCCGCACCTGGCTGTTGCCATTATAAAACCTGAAAATGTGTCAACAATAACATGAATATATTTTGCTCTTCCAAATGGTGGATAATGAGTAACATCCATTTGCCATATAGAATTTGGACCATCACCCTTAGGGTTTACAGGGTGACAAGAAGGTGGGGGTAAGAATGGAACACATTGTACACACTGCTTAACTATAAATCTAGCTTCTTGTCTGGAAATACCATAAAGATGTCTTAAAGACCAGGCAGACAAGTGTAATTTGGAATGTGCTTGTCTTGCCAATTCAGTAGCATGAAATGTTTGAAGTGCATTGTCTGCCATCTCATTACCCTCGGTCAGTAGTCCAGGTAATTTAGAATGTGACCGAATCTGTGTCATACAAAATATTGTTGTTCTGGCCCTTATTGCCTGTTGAACTTCCATAGTAATCTGTGTACTTCCAAACCCTGTGATTCTAATATCCTGCTAGTAGTGCACTCCATAATCTTCTTCTGCACTGATTTCAAACATTCCAAGGCTTCATCTGTCCATTCTCTGTGTGACTGTAATTGAGAAGGACCTTTCAATAAATCATATAATGGTTTCATTTAATCTGTTGTGATCCCTAATTGTGGCCTACACCACTGAATTTCTCCTATCAATTTTTGAAAGTCATTTAAAGTTGTAACCTTTGTAGAATCTAAGATAGGTGACTTCAAACTTAAACCTTACCACTGAATAGATGTACATCATTGTTTCACAGGCTAATTTCTCCTTCTCTGATTACATTTACTCTGGAAGAAAAACTTTTTAGAAATTAAGTTGTTAATAAGTTCAAACACTAAATTTAACTTTTGCTTAAGCCAAGGAATGACTACAAGTTCAGATTATAAGAGCAAGATCTTTTCTGCTTTAGAGAGCATTACATATTAATTTATCAATACATTGTCTTGAAAATGAAAATTTAAAACTGTTTAAAATTTGTCCTGTTGTTAACAGTCACTAAACTTTTATAAAGAAAATTAGTTGAAAACCTTCAAAATAATAGTTCTCTTCCCTTGATCTAATCTGGAATGATAAGAGTTACAATTCACTCTAGACCCAGTTGAATGATGAGTTGAGACTGCAGGGCAAAAAAATCTTAATGGTTCCAACCTTTACTCAAGTAAATTTTACTTCTGTGTCCCTTCCTTAAGAACTGCTTTGAAAGAGAGGGTTTTTGAATTCCTCAGCTGAAGGGAGGGAGACTTGGCACCGAGTTTCCTCCGTTCTACAGGAGAGTTCAAAAACTTTATCTCTGCTGAGGTGTCTCTTTAAGATTTATGCATATTTCCAATTTGCCTTAGTGCCAAATAATATAACAAATCCTGATCTGTTTTAAACATCCAATTAGGAGTAACATGTTTCACTTAAAATGTGACCAGAATAACTACCTTTTGGTTATTTCTCATAATAAAAAACTTTTCTTTTAGGTGAGGCATGAGGTAATGAAAATGCTAATCAGCCTGCCTCTGATCTCCTCTTGTCTTTCTCTCCACTTTCACAACCTGGCCAGGGTTAGAAAGTAGAAAGAGAGAGAAAGTTTTACCAACAACTTTCCAATAATTTCCAAAACTTTTACACTTTCCTTAAATTTCATATCCATGTTGTTCTCTTGGTGGGCTTTGATTAAAACCCCTTTAAAACTGCACATATATTATTTCCTTGCATTTCTTATCTAAAACTGCATCTAGCCATCATATAAACTAAATGATATAAGATTAGTTCCTCTCTTTCTCTCTCCCATACTTCTCCCCAATGCTGCAGACATCGGAGAGAAGGGAGGAGGGGGAGGAAAAGAGATAACATTCCAAATTCCAGCTACAATGGAGCTGACCATAATAACTCACAAACACACGCACACAGAACATGTAAAGACAGAACACATATACAACGAAAAAAAGAATCCAAAAACTGAGAAAAAAAATATCAGAAATTCTCTGTACTATGCAATCCTACCACTTGTCAGTGGATCTCATTGTGGCTAATTGCTGGTACCTATGTCTGAAATGCTGTCTCTTTGTTCAGGTAATCTCCCCACTCCTGAGACTCCTGAATGTGAAATCCCCTCCTTTCTTCCTGGGCTGGAGGGTCGCCTATTCCTCAGCACTCTGATGCCCAGTGTCCCTTCTTTTTACATTTTGGACACCATGTTTTTGGCCTACCACCAGCTTTTTCCCTGGCTCTGACCTTGCAATCCCTTTTGGAATGACCTGTTTTCCCACAGTGGAAGCACCTTTTTCTTTCCTTTTTATCGGTCTCACTTCTATATTGCCGCTTAACTTCTTCCTTTACATGAGCAGCAAATGTTACAGAACCTACATCCTCACATCTTTGTATCATTTCCTCCACTTCTGCATCTCTAGACTTTTCTGAGGAGCTGGAAGGAGTAGTTTGAGTAAATGCAGCAAATTGCCTGGCCTGTTTTTTACATGCCCCTTCTTCAGCCTGGAATGTGCATTTGATAATGTGGTACAAAAAGGAGGTGGATGGTGCTAAGACTTTAGGATTTTCAGAGTCAAATGCTGTTAATTGCTCTCCTACTACTTGCCAGGTCTGTGTGGAGACTGGAGGCTTTTCAGCTACCCAAGGACAAATTTCCTCTACTTGCTCCAGGAATTTCCTGATTACTTTTAACTTTAATGTAACTCCTTGGTTTTTTGCCTTCTTGTAAATGAGACCTGTGTAGGCTTTCTTATCTAGTTGTTCTGAGGATGTGGTTAGCCCCATAGTGCTAAGAACCTAGCTCAGTGCCTAATGGACCTATGGAACTTAAGCAGGTTACTTACAGTCTGTAGTGTTTTTCCTCTCCCAGTCAGCTGAGTGTGCATGGTCCTGTCCTCCTTGTTCTTTTGTTCTCTCGTTTCTGCCAGGGCACCCACTGGGGAATGTAGGTGACATCTTTACTCGGGCTGCGAGTCTTAGGCTTTTGACCCTACGCTGGTACTCTGAGAGATGGCTCCTATTAATTAATTGTCCCTATTCATATTTATTTGTTCCACACCCCACGGATGGACGCCAGTTGTTAGGGACCCCGGGAGTCTGAGCCTGATCTCTCAGACCCACAGGCTTATCTGACCATCAGAGGCCTGTGGGCCTTGGTGGAGTGTAGCTGTAAGCAGTGATTGAGGCAGGAGACAAGATAGTAAGAACTCCGTTTATTCAAGCAGTGAGCAGCACTTTTATCTCTTTTCTGACACCAGTGCTCTAAGTGAACCTATCACCAATTAGTTTTCCCTTATAAAGAAGTCATTTACCTTAAACCAGGACTGCCCAGGGTGGACACATAGCCCCTAGAAAGAAAAACATTTTGGGCTTCTTTGTTCTCAGAAAAGCCTGGGAAAATAGCCTTGAGCAAAACAGGGGTGGAACCCTTCCTCTAAGAGCCATCTTGTTCATGCCTTACCAGTCTCCCCTCAGTTTACCTGAGTCATGACTAGTGAATGCCGTCCAAGAGGCTGGGGGTTGGCAATTCCCTTACACCCATCAATTTGGGAATGTCTGAATAAGTTGTGGTATATGAATGTAATGAAATATTATTGTACAATAAGAAACGATGAACAGATAGATTTCAGATATAAAGTAAAATGAGCAAAACCAGGAAAACATTGTACACAGTATCAGCAATGTTGTATTGTGATCAATTATGAATGACTCAGATTTTCTCAGCAACAAAATGATCCAAGACAAGTACAAAGGACTCATGAAATAAAATACTATCTGCATCCAAATAAAGAACTGATGGACTCTAAATGCAGATCAAAGCACATTTTTTCCTCTTTATTCTTTTTTTGTGGTTCATTTCCTTTGAATCTGTTTCTTCTTTTGGAACTGTGACTAATAAGGAAATATGTTTTACATGATAGCATATGTATAACCTATATCAAATTGCCTACCATTGTTGGAACACAAGAGGGAAGGGAGAAAAGTTTGGAACTCAAATCTTGTAAAAATGAATGCTAAAAACTGGCTTGAGATGACAAGGAGTCTCTAACTCAATATCCCTATGAAAGAAACCTCTGAGCCAAGAATGCTAAAAGTTGGATCTTTCCACAAAGGGATTCTGGTTTGGGACCCCCGGAGAAGATGGCACTGTGAGCAACCAGGAGCGTGAGGCTCGACCTCGTCCTTGTGGGTGGCAGCCGAAGCTGAGACCCCCGGGTCCCTGACCTCGCTCACAGCAGCCCCCATGCACCTTCGGGCCCACCCTGGCCCAGGCTTCCCTCCCTTCTTCATGGCCACCTGGGGCCTTTGCACCTACACCCTGCGACTTGCGATTCAGAAATTCACAGACAAGCATGAAAGGATAGCAATTGAAAATGGTATTGGAACAGTAGGAATCAGCAATTTTGCACAGGAAGCATTGGAAGATGTAGTTTATTGTTGTCTTCCAGAAGTTGGAAGAAAATTGAACAAACAAGATGAGTTTGGAGCTTTGGAAAGTGTGAAAGCTGCTAGTGAACTCTATTCTCCTCTAACAGGAAAAGTAACTGAAATTAATGTAGCTCTCGCAGAAGACCCAGGACTTGTTAACAAATCTTGTTGTGAAGATGGTTGTCTGATCAAGATGACTCTGAGCAATCCTTTAGAACTTGATGAACTGATGAGTAAAGATGCATATGAGAGATACATAAAATCTATTGAGGATTGAACATTGGACCCCCAAATTAATTGGCATAAGAATACAGCCCAGTATAGTTTTATCTTAAATTAGGTGTACATGGAAAATTAACAACTTTAACACTTCTGAAACAACACCATTGCATGGGAAAAAAAAAGTCTTAACTACTCAGAAATGACTAGACAAAAATACTTTTTAGCATTTGCACCTTTTGTATGACCTCTTCCTTGTAATTTTAAATTAGTATCTATCTAGTTTGGAATTCCTTGCATCATATGTGGCAAAAATGAATTCTAAAACCATGCACTTCAGAGCTAGAATTTTATCTGTAAAAAGCTTTAAATTAGTAATGGTATAATGGCCAACTCCATCCATCACCAGTTTTCTTCAGAATACGTTTGAAATACATTTTACGAATACAAAATACATTTTCCATCCATGGGAATAATTTACTGAGATTGGTTAGATGACTGGTGTCAGATACTGCACAATACCGAATTAATTTTAATAAACTGCTTGGCTGAAGCTATTTTATACAGATGAGGTTTCAACCATATAGCAGAAGAGGAAATGAAATTTAATAAACTTTTTAAGGACCTTAATTTAGTACAACCCAATTTAGTACAAACTTTTAAACATTACTTTTCTTTGTTTTGTGAGGAACAATTTTATTTATTTAATATTAATATAAAGGCAAGTCATTTCTTAATTGCAGTTTGGGTTAACATTCCAGAATTGAGTAATAAACTCACTACCTTATTCCTCCTGGACCTCAAGCATAGAGTTGATCAAAGGGACTTCCTCTTTTTCATGATCTATTAATCTTTTCTCAATGGAGAAAGACCACCAAAACACTTACTAGCTGTGTAACTGGGGCAAGCCTCTTAAGCCTGTTTGCCTCAGTTCCTTATTTATAAAATGATCTGGGGAAGGAAATGGCAAACCATTCTAGTACCTTTCCCAAGAAAATCCCAAATGGGATCAAAAAGAGTCAGACATGACTGAAATGACTCAACAGCAATAACAAAAGATATTCAACTACTTCAGGGGTGGAGAAAGCAATGATGTAAATAAGAAAAGAGCTCTTTGTTTTGAAGTGGACGTTATTCCCCACCTTGAGCCCCTGGGTTGAGAAATATCTGTTGAGTTGCTGGACAGGGTTGGGCAACCTTGCCTATCAGCCACTTTCTGTTGGGCCCCCTTGCCTAGCAGCAACCAGGAAGTACTGAAATGCTTAAAATGCACACAAACCTAGGTTCGGGGCTGCCTCCTCTGGGTTTTTCATGAGACAGACACCGGTTGTCTAATAAAGATGCTCTCAAATTCCCAAATGACTCTTGCCTGTGTTTTTCTCGGTCCGTCCATTTCAGTTTAAAGGTTTTGTGTCAAACTTAATTCTTTTACCTAAAGAGTCCTCACTCCCCATTTCTTTGTCTTAACTCACCTTCCAAGGGGTTTTTCCTAAGGGTCTGGAAAAGGATTTAGAGGGAAATTTTTTTTTAATTTCTAAAGAAACTCAAAAGAAAACTTTTAATATACTTTCACAATTCTCATTTCTGCTTCTTGCACAATTATGTGAAGTATAATCTGTATTTATTAATTAAAGAATTTCAATTGTGTACCTACTAATCAATAGCAAAATAGTTTATTCCAACTAGCTCAAAATATAGAGTTTTCTGTGTTTTGCTTGGTTTAAATTTTTTATGTTTATTTATTTATTTTTAGATTTCATCATTCATTTCCACAAAATTTTGAATTCCAAATTTTCTCCTCATGTCTACCCTCTACCCACCCCAAAAAACGGTGCATTCTGATTACCCCTTCTCCCATTCTGCTCCCTCTCTTCTCTTATCCCCATCTTCTTTCTTTTCTTGTAGGGCAAGATAGATTTCTATACCCCATTGCCTGTATTTCTTATTTCCCAGTTCTATGCAAAAACAATTCTCAACATTTGTTCCTAAAACTTTGAGTTCCAACTTCTCTTCCTTCCTCCCTCCCCACCCATCCCCAATGAGAAGGCAAGCAATTCAATATAGGCTATTTATATGTAGCTTTGCAAAACACTTCCATAATAGTCATGTTGTGAAAGACTAAACTATACTTCCCTCCATCCTATCCTGCCCTCATTTATTCTATTCTCTCTTTTGACCTTATCCCTCTCCAAAAGTGTTTACTTCTAATTACTTCCTCTTCCCATTGGCCCTTCCTTTTATCATCACCCAACCCCACTTATCCCCATCTGTCCTACTTTACAGTAGTGTAAGATAGATCTTCATATTAAATTGAGTGAACATATTGTTCCCTCCTTAAGCCAAATGTGATGAGAATAAGCTTTATTTTTTCTCTTTCACCTCCCCTCTTTTCTTCTCCATTGAAAAAACTTTTTCTTGCCTCTTTTATGAGAGATTATTTTCCCCATTCTTTTTTTCCCTTTCTCCTCCCAGTATATTCCCCTCTCACCCCTTAATTTTATTTTTTTAGATATGATCCCATCCTATTCAACTCACCCTGTGCTCTCTGCATATATACATGTATATGTATATGTGCGTGTGTGTGTGTGTGTATAATCCCTCCAACTACCTAAGTACTGAGAAAAGTTTCAAGAGTTACAAATATATTTCCATGTAGGAATGTAAACAGTTCAACTTTAGTAAATCCCTTATGATTTCTCTTTCCTGTTTACCTTTTCTTGCTTCTCATGATTCTTAAGTTTGAAAGTCAAATTTTCTATTCAGCTGTGGTCTTTTCATCAAGAATACTGAAAAGTCCTCTATTTCATTGAATGACCATTTTTCCCCCTGAAATATTATACTCAATTTTGCTAGGTAGGTGATTCTTGGTTTTAATCCTAGTTCCTTTGACTTCTGGAATGTCATTTTCCAAGCCCTTTGATCCATTAACATAGAAGCTGGTAGATCCTGTATTATCCTGTATTATCCACAATACATGAATTGTTTCTTTCTTGTTGCTTGCAATATTTTCTTCTTGACCTGGGAATTCTGGAATTTGGCTGGAATTTCTCTTTTTGAATCTCTTTCAGGAGGTGATCAGTGGATTCTTTCAATATTTATTTTGCCCTCTGGTTCTAGAATATAAGGTCAGTTTTCCTGGACAATTTCATGAAAAATGATGCCTAGGCTCTTCTTTTGATTATGGTTTTCAGATAGTCCCATAATTTTTAAGTTATCTCTCCTGGATCTATTTTCTAAGTCAGTTGTTTTTTGCAATGAGATATTTCACATTGTCTTCAATTTTTTCATTCTTTTGTTTTTGTATTGTAATTTCTTGGTTTCTCATAAAATCATTAGCTTCCATCTGCTCCATTCTAATTTTTAAAGAACTATTTTCTTCAATGAACTTTTGAACCTCCTTTTCCATTTAGCTAATTCTGCTTTTTAAAGCATTCTTCTCCTCATTGGCTTTTTGGACCTCTTGTTCCAATTGAGTCAGCCTATTTTTTAAAGGTGTTATTTTCTTCAGTATTTTTTTTGGGGGGGGTGGTATCCTTTAGCAAGCTGTTGACTCACTTTTCATTATTTCCTTGCATTGCTTTCACTTCCTTTCCCAATTTTTCCTCCATCTCTCTTACTTGACTTTCAAAATCCTTTTTCAGCTCTTCCATGACCTGAGACCATGGTATATTTATTTTGAAGGTTTTGGATGCAGCTTTGACTCCCACTGATTGTATGCATTGTTCTAGCTCATCTTAAAGAACGGAAGAAAATACCTGTTCACAAAGAAAATAGCCTTCTATAATTTTATTTTTTCCCTTTTTTGGGATATTTTCCCAGTCAGTTACTTGACTTTTGAGTCCTTTTTCAAGAGAAGGGTATACTCTGGGGATCTCTAAGTTATCAGTTCCTCCAAGGTAGCACAGGCAGGGGAGAGGAGTTTACTCTTCTCCTGGCCTGTGCTCTTGTCTGTGAGCAACCACAAGTACTCCGTTCTGCCCAGGATCTATGAGTACAATTCCCTTTCCACAATCACCTCCAGCTCCACCATGTCAGCACTCTTCCTCAACCCAGGAGAGCGACTCAGGGCTGGGATTCAGATCAGTCACTTAATTCTCCCAAGGGCTTTAGGCTGAGGGCTCCAAAAATGGATGCTGCCATTGCAGTGGCTGCTGCTGGTGACCCAGACTGAGTTCCCTTCTCCTGGGTCAAAGCATTTTCTCACTGACCTTTGAAACTGTCTTTGGTGTTTATGGATTGAGCAATCTGGGAACTGCTGCTGCCAGTGGCTCCCTGAAGCCTGTTCTGTGTCCTATCCTTACTGTGCCCCATGGACCACACTGAGATGCACTCTGCTCCACTCTGCGCTCAGTATGATAGAGCTTTCCTGTCAGCCTTCCATGCTGTCTTGGGCTGGAAACCTCTTTCACTCTTGTTTTGTGGCTTCTGCTGCTCTAGACTTTGGAGTCATTTTTTACAGGTATTTTACTGGCTATGGAAGGGAACTTCTACAGGTCTGTCTTTCTAATCCTCCATCTTGGCTCCACCCCAAACATTACTTTTCTAATAATGGGGTCACGTGGTGACACCTAGTTTAAACCTTGTGGTTCTGATCTTATTATCAATAGAGCTAAAAGAAAAATGTTAAACTGGGAATACATAGTTAACCAAAATTTTGGAGAATTTCAATTTTTAAATATCCCTTGCTATTTCTCTTCTTTTCTAAATCCTATACCTGCCATAAATATTGTCATAAACAGACTGAAGAATCTTAAAAATCTTTAAGAATATGACTTCACAATGAGTCCTTCCAGTGGGCCCATAGTTTCCCAGGGTGTGACAGATATGTTCTTTAAAGGCTCTTTATTGGGTATAATTTTTATTGTGTTGTTCTAAGTAAAGGATTCTTAGTATTTCTGCTTTTCTACATTTGTTTGGTGGGTTATCATGTCCTAGCACATCATCAGTTTTTGCAAAAGTGTCTTACATGCTAACATATATGTGTGTGCTTGTAAATATATTTACACATATATGTATACACATATTTGTACATATATGTGCATATATTTGTATACATACATGTATACATCAATGTATATACTTAGATATCTGTGTGTATTATTTATATTTTTCCAGAAGTCTTAGTGAATTTTAAGCTATTAAGCTCTAGTTCAATTTCTGTTCAGTAATTGCCAGAGATCTGTAATATCTAATTTTTAAAATAACCTATTTAATCTTTAACTTTTTTCACGTTTATTTTTTTGTTACATTAGTCTCTAGGTCTTCAAAAGGATCGTTGAAGTTCCCAATTATTATTGTTTTTATTGTTTTGCTATTTCTCCTTATATTTGGTTTACTTTTTCTTTAGACATTTTCTTTTTTAAAAAATTTATTTATTTATTTAACTTTTAACATTAATTTTCACAAATTTTTGGGTTCCAAACTTTCTCCCCTTTTATTCCCTCCCCCCACCCCAATACCCCAAGCAATCTAATTTTCCCTATCTCCAATCTGCCCTCTCTTCTGTCATCCCTCCCTTCTCTTGTCTCCATCTTCTCTTTTCTCCTGTAGGGCCAGATGACTTTCTATTCCTCATTAACTGTATGTCTTCTTTCCTAGTAGCAACAACAATACTAAACAGTTGTTCCTAAAACTTTGAGTTCCAAATTCTCCCCATCCCTCCCTCCCCTCCCATTCCCTTTGGGACAGCAGGCAATTCAATATAGGCCATATCTGTGTAGTTTTGCAAATGACCTCCCTGATAGTCGTGTTGGTAAGACTAACTGAATTACCATCCCTCCTACCCTGCCCCTCGTTGTTTCTTTTCTGTCTTTTGATCCTGTCCCTCCCCAAGTGTTGACTTCAAATTGTAGTTTTGCAAATGACCTCCCTGATAGTCGTGTTGGTAAGACTAACTGAATTACCATCCCTCCTACCCTGCCCCTCGTTGTTTCTTTTCTGTCTTTTGATCCTGTCCCTCCCCAAGTGTTGACTTCAAATTGCTCCCTCCTCCCTTTGCCCTCCCTTCCATCATCTCCCCCCTTGCAATATCTCCTTCTCCTCCACTTTCTTATACTGTAAGATAGGTTTTCATACCAAAATGAGTGTGCATTTCACTCCTTCGTTTAGTCATATGTGATGAGGGTAAACTTCTTGTTTTTTGTTTTTTTGTTTTTTTCTCAGCTCTCCTCTTTTTCCCTCCACTAAAAGAACTCCTACCTGCCTCTTAAATGACATATAGTTACTTCCTTCCATTTCCCCCTCTTTCCTCCCACTACATTTCTCTCTCACCATTTACCTTAATTTCTTTTAAGGTATAGTCCCATCCTATTCAGTTCAACCTGTGCTCTCTATCTCTGTATGTGTGTGCATGTGTGTATGTGTGTGCATGCGTGTACATGTGTATGTGTGGTCCCACCAACTACCCAGATACTGAAAAGTTTTAAGAGTTAGACATATTGTCTTTCCCTGTATGAATGTAAACAGTTCACTTCTGGTAAGTCTCTTAAGACTTCTCTTTGCTGTTTCCTTTTTCATGTTTCTTCTCATTCTTGTGTTTGAAAGTCAAATTTTCTTTTCAGCTCTGGTCTTTTCATTAAGAATGATTGAAAGTCCTCTGTTTCATTGAAATACCATATTTTCCCTTGAAGTATTGTACTCAGTTTAGCTGGGTAGGTGATTCTTGGTTTGAGTCCTAGTTCCTTTGACTTCTGGAATATCCTATTCCACGCCCTTCGATCCCTTAATGTAGAAGCTGCTAGACCTTGAGTTATCCTGATTGTATTTCCACAGTACTGGAATTGTTTCTTTCTAGCTGCTTGCAAGATTTTTTCCTTGAGCTGGGAGTTCTGGAATTTGGCCACAATGTTCCTAGGAGTTTCTCTTTTTGGATCTCTTTCAGGTGGTGATCGATGGATTCTTTCAATACTTATTTTGCCCTCTGGTTCTAGAATGTCAGGGCAGTTTTCCTTGATAATTTCTTGGAAGATGATGTCTAGGCTCTTTTTTTGATCATGACTTTCAGGTAGTCCCATAATTTTTAAATTGTCTCTCCTGGTTCTATTTTCCAGGTCAGTTGTTTTTCCCATGAGATATTTCACATTCTCTTCCATTTTTTTGTTCTTTTGGTTTTGTTTGGTGATTTCTTGGTTTCTCGTAAAGTCATTAGACTCCATCTGTTCCATTCTAATTTTGAGAGAACTATTAAATTCAGTGAGCTTTTGAGCCTCTTTTTCCATTTGGCTCATTCTGCTTTTGAAAGCATTTTTCTCCTCATTGGCTTTTTGAACCTCTTTTGCCAATTGAGTGAGCCTATTTTTCAAGGTGTTAATTTCCTCAGCATTTTTTTTGGGTCTCCTTTACCAAGGTATTGACCCGTTTTTCATACTTTTCTTGCATCTCTCTCCTTTCTCTTCCCAGTTTTTTCCTCCACCTGTCTAACTTGCTTTTCAAAATCCTTTTTGAGCTCTTCCAAGGCCTGAGCCCACTGGATATCCACCTCGGATGTCTGGGATAGAGAGGCCCCGCCCTCCACGTCTTTCCCTGATGGCAAGAATACATCCTCATCTTCATCAGATCCGAATGTCGGGACCATTTGCATTTGTTGGAAAAAAACTCTCTATAGTCTTATTTTTCTTCCCTTTTCTAGGCATTTTCCCAGCCAGTTACTTGACTTCTGAGATTCCTTTCCACCCCTGCATGGATCCGCCCAGCTAGTGCTTGGCCTCTGAGATTCAAATGTGCTTTCCGAGGCAAGCTTTAGTTCTGGCGCTGGGGTGGAGGCAGGGCCACCTCCCAGGCTCAGTTCCCTCAGGGGCTTTATGCAGAGACTTTCAGGAATGGCGCGGGTGGGGGCGAGGTGGGGGGCCGCCTCCTAGGCTCAGTTCCCTCAGGGGCTTTATGCAGAAGCCTTCAGTAATAGAGCGGGGTGGGGGCAGGGTCGTCTCCCAGGCTCAGCTCCATCAGGTTTTATGCAGAAACCTTCCATAATGAAGATCCTGCCTGCTGCTTGGGGATCCCTGAGTCCCGGGCCGCTGCCGCCTCAGCTGCTGCCCACCCCTCTGCCTCCGCGGCTTCCTGCCCCCGTCTCTGCCGCTGCCACTTCCTCCCGAGGGGGCCCGAGTCACGGAGACGCTCTGCTCCCCTCCTCTAGCCCAGCCTTCTTTCTCACTGACCTGTAGCTTCTGTGGGTGGAGGGGCTTTCCTGGCTGCCGGAGCTTCCGTGTCTGAAGCCTGCTCAGGTCAGCTTCTCTGGGGCCGTGGCCAGGGCAGCGGTGGGGTGGGGTCTGCTTTCCGGAGAGCGACGGACCCGGGGATGGCTCTTCAGGGCTCTCTGGCACGGAAATCTCTTCCACTCCGTTTCTGCACACCTTGTATTGACCCAGAAGTTATGGGGGTCTCTTTTTACATTAATTCTATGGGCTTTGGTTTCGGAGCTCGTAAACGTGCGTCCTTCTACTCCACCATCTTGGCTCTGCCCCCCTAGACATTTTCTTTAGACATTAAATGCTATGCCTTCTATTTATATACATGTATACACATATATGTGTGTATGCACACATACATATATGTAAATATGCATGTTTATGTGTGTGTATATAATTAATATTGACTCATTATCATGGTACCCTTGAGAATAATGTAGTTTTCTTTTTCTTTTAACCACATCTGTGTCTGTTATTGTTAATTATGACCCTGTACTTTAAACACTTTACTTGATGCATAAGAAATTCCTTATTTAGAAAAATAAAAATTGTCTTGACTTGCAATTGGAAAAAAATAAAATAGTATTAAAAGTTTTGAATTCCAAATTCTGTCCTTCCCTACCTTCCCTCCCCTCTTCCTCAGATGGTAAGCATTCAGACATAGGTTATACCTGTGCAATTATGTAAATCATTTCCATATTAGTCATTTTGTACAAGAACACTCAAAACAAAAAGAATGAAAAAAGAAAGTGAAAACTAGCATTCTTCAGTCTGTATTCAAATAATATCAGTTCTTTTTCTGAAAGGGGGAAGCGTGATTCATCATTAATTCTTTTGGATTATCTTGGATTTTTTTATTGCTGAGAATCGCTAAGTCATTCACAGTTCTTCATCCTATCATATTGCTGTTACTGTGTGAAATGTTCTCTTGGTTCTGCTCACTTCACTCTGTATCAATTAGTGTAAGTCTTTCCAAGTTTTTATGAAACCATTCTGCTTGTCATTTATTATAGCATAATAATATTCCATTACAATCATATACTACAGCTCGTTTAGCTGTTTCATAATTGACAGGCATCCCTTCAACTGTCAATTCTTTGCCACCAAAAAGAGAGCTGCTATAAATATTTTTGTACAGATAGGTCTTTTTTCCTTTTTTATGTCTTTGAGATATAGAACTATCAATTGTATTGCTGGATCAAAGGGTATGCACAGTTTGGTTGCTTTTTGGGCGTAGTTTCAAATTGCTCTCCAGAATGTTTGGATCACTCCACCAACAGTGCGTCAGTGTTCCCACATCCTCTCTGACATCCATCCTTTTCCTTTTCTGTCATATTAGCCAACCTGAGAAGTGTGATGTGATACCTCAGAATTATTTTAATTTCCATTTCTCTAATCAATATTGATTTAGAGCATCTTTATGTGCCTATAGATAGCTTTGATTTCTTCATCTGAAAACCACCTGTTCATATCCTTTTACCATTTAACAGCTGGGGAATGTCATATATTTTTATGCATTTGACTTAGTTCTCCAAACATTTGAGAAATAAGGCCTTTATCAGAGGAACTTGTCGCTCATTTTTTCCACAATTCTCTGCTTTCCTCATAGTTTTGGTTGCATTGGTTTTGTTTGTGCAAAACCTTTTTAATTTTATATAAGTAAGATTATTTCTTGTGCAATTTGTAATGCTCTCTATATTTTCATTGGTCCCAAATTCTTCTCTTATCCATAGATATAACAGATAAGCTATTTTATACTCTCCTAATTTGTTTGTTATCACCCTTTATGTGTAGATCATGTACCAATTTTGACCTTATCTTTTTTTAAACTGTGTATTCATTTAATTTTAACACAATTCCTTATTAATATGAGGCAAAATGTGAGTAGGGTATAAGCAAAGGGCTATGGAAATACTGAGGAAGTAAAATCACTTTTAAACTGAAAGTTTTGAAGAGACATAATAGAGAAAGTATCACTTAAAACAGGTCTTGAAAGAAAGAATACAGGGAATACTATGAACTACAGAATGTTAAATGCTTGAAGAAATTATAGAATCATGAAACCTATTATGGTCAGAGTTGAACGTAATCTTGCATTTCTAATCTTACCTCCCTCATTTAAAGTAAAATAAAAGAAATGTCTGTTCAAGTTATGTCTCCTGATTCTAAATATCATATATTTCTTCTATATAATTTTTGGGTTCAGGGAGGCAACCACAAGTTTCTGATGAGTTCTAATAATGCATTTTAGTCTGGTTTGACTGAAACAGGAAGACTCAGGTGTAGTAATCCTGAATCTAACCCAGTTCATTCCTAGGCCTTCTTCTCAACAACTTTCAGGAAAGCCTTGCTGTTGTGACCAGAAACCATATTCTGGATGTTTTAACTCTTTCACTTCCAGAACTTTCATCCTAAGACCCAGTAGCCTGATGTAACCATCTCATCTGGCCCACTACTTCAGGAAAGTTCAACTATGCTTCAATTCACTCTCTATTCCCAAGTGCTCTTCTCAAAAGCTTTGGTAGCTATTTGTGGTTCCCCACAACATAAGCTTATCCTCTCCCTTCTGTCTCCCTCTTCCCTTCCTTTGGGATCTACTGACTAGATGTCCTTTCCTTCCTTCCTTCTTATTCCCAAAACCTTAAACTCAGTGCACTCTGAAGCCTGTAGGTTGCATAACAAGTGATCCTCCCCAAGCTCCACTTAATGGATGGCATAGAGTGATTATCAATAGTAACGGTTTCTCTTTCTCTCCCAGCTTGATTTATTTTTTTTCTTTTGCTCATTGAAAAGGCCATTCCCTACTACTTCTTAAAGAGGCCTATGCATTCAATGGGTCAAAGTGAATATGTCAAAAGGCCTAGCCTAAAAAGGCCAAGGTCTCCCATTGCATCCTGGGCAATCTCCAGTTATCCTGTTGAATCTCTGGTCACTGGATCCAGATGGCTCAGGAGGAGAAAGGGAGGCTGGTGACCTTGCACAACCCTCCCTCATTCAAAATAAAATTAAGTGCAAGTCATGTCAACATTTCTCTGATGTCCTGGTTCTCTTCAAAAATGAAGGACTAACACAACAGCAACATACTCTTCAGTTCAGCAGGTGTGTGATCAAACCAACTCTGTCATTTTTTCCTGAAAAGAGTTCTTTAGCCTGCCTCATTTACTTTACTGCTCATTTTTCCTGATTCCTCCCTGGCCACAGTTCCTCTATTTGTTCAGTCTCCTCCAATTAGTAGCTAAGCTACTTGAAACCAGAGACTATCTTTCTTTGTCTTTTTATATTATCCTTAGCACAGTGCTTGGCATCTATCAATATTTATTATGCTTAATAAGTGCCTTTTCATTTATTCACTCATAAAGGGTTTCCTGTCCAGGGGCAGGTAGGTGGTACAATGGATCAGCCTCAGTCAGGAAGACTTAAGTTGAAATCTAACCTCAGATACTTGCTAGCTGTGTGACCCTGGGCAAGTCACTTAACCTTTGTTTGCCTCACTTTTCTCAACTGTAAAATGGGGGCCCTGGAGAAGAAAATGGCAAATCACTCAGTATCTTTGCCAAGAAAATCCCATAAAAATGGGGTCATCAAGAGTGAGACAAAACTAAACAACTTAAGAGCAACAAATGCACAGGACAGCAGAAGTGCTGGGGAAGAAACAAGATGCCTGTGGCAGTGCCCGTCCTCATGAAACATACGCCCTAGCAGGAAGTAATAAGATCCACATGCAAGTAACGTTACAAACAAAGTGTTACACAAGGACTAGGAAGGAAAAAAAGGTCATTTCTAAACTGTGGAACACTGCGAATTTTGTAGAAATCCGAGCGGGCAGGTAGGAAAGTGAGGGAAGGCAGAAAGATAATTTGGAGTCAGACTATCGAGAGTTTTGATTTTTTCTTCTCTATAAACGGGAATGATCGTGTTATCAGTTACCTAAAGTATTGTCTCTTTTACCCTAAGACCTGTTGGTTTTTTGGCCTGGAACTAGAAACAGGCCACGGGAGTGCGGAGGGGTGTGCGTAGGGCATCCGGGAGACTCCAAAGAGGGACAGAAGGGCTGAACTGGGCTGAGTCTACCCTTTTGACCAGGGTCGAGCCGAAGGTTGGTGCTCTGTGAAAGGCGGTCACATGGTAGGGCGGGAGCCAGCCCACCTTCTCCAGGGCTACCGCCAGCCTCAGCTCTGCCAGGCCAACAGCTACGCTGCCCAGATTCCAGGAGGTGTACGGGGTTCCCGAACCAAATCCACTAAGCTGCGAGGACCGGTGAGAGAGCTGTCATCGCTCAGGGCAAGAGACGAGTCAGCCACCACCTCCTACTCCGCCCCTCCAGATCCCAGCAACTGGAGCTGCATCAGCAGCGGTGACAGTAGCAGCCAACAGCGGAGAAAGCAGCAGTGAAGGAGGCGGCGGAGAAAAAAGCGAAGGCAACATCGCAGCAGCACCACCACACCATGGATCTCTCATTTATGGCAGCCCAGGTAATGGGACACTTCCCGAACCCTAAGGTGGGACCACAACACAGACCGGGAGCCCCCTTTCACGCCCGTCTCCTCCTATTTTCGCAGCCCCTAAAGGAACAAGTTTTAGTATGTTGTTCCCCCTTCTTCCGGTTCCCTCCACCCCTCCCCCGACTGGGTGACTAGCAAAGCTTTTCAAAGAAACCGCCCCTATCCATCCCCAAACCTGTCTAGCTTATCATTTCAGTTCTAAGTCCTCTGTCCAGAGAGCTGGGATTTAAGGCAGTCTATAGGGATCCCTAGGAGTCTCAGTCTAGGTCTAGGACCTTTAACTCCTTCCCTTTCTTTGTTCTCTCTTCCTCCCATCAGAAGAGGGGCCAAAGCTCGATGGGTGAGGTCAGAGCTGAAAGATTCGTGCCTGTGAGAGTGATCAGGCGTGGGTTATTGTGGAACCTGAGGTTGATCAATGGGCCTCCAACTGTGCATATCTGTGTTTCTCTTTCACCACCCACCCCTCAAAACGGACGATAAACAACCGCACAAAGAAAGAGGAAGAGGCACTTGGGGCTCTGTATTAGCACCCGTCTGGAGGGAATCCTCTGCTAGGGAACAAGATTAAGTGTTGGATAGTAGGGAAAAGGGTGGGGACTGCTGTGATCTTAACCTTTTTGTGTCCTAGACCCCTTTGGTAATCCGGATAAGTCTATGGATCCCTTCTTAATTTTATTAAATGTGTAAAATAGAATATATGAGATTATAAGAGAAGCCAACTATGTTAAAATGCAGTTATTCTTTTTCAAGTTCATGGACCCCAGGTTAAGAAACCCTGAGTTAAAGGCAGGATTCATATACCAGATTTCCATTTTGCAATACTCTCTTCATTCCCTAGGGCCAGGAAATTCATTCCATCTTCACTTTTCCCATCTGTCAACTATGAATAATATTGTCTTCCCTAACTCACAAGACTGTGACAAGGATGAAGTGAATGTGAAAACCCAGCAAAAACCAAACAAACCCTCTATACTTGTGAGGTAATATGATAATAATAAGATAGAGCCAGCAAGAGAAAAAGAGCTGAAATATATTGACACCTGCTCTTTTAACTACTTTTCTTTGAATAAGTAAGCAGAGCCTTCAGGTATCAGGCCTGTGTCTCTGGGAGAACTTAAAACACAGTCACAATGGCAAAAGCCTCTGTTGTAAATATCACTAATGGCAGCCCATTTTTGTTGCCCCAGCCTCCTGGAGTAGGGTATCTCCAGTTTTGTTTCATAGGGGACATGTCTTTCTGTGCTCTGTGCATGTGGCTTCATTAGAGTCTTTGTTGTCTAGAGTGTATTTGCATGGTATCTTTAAAGAGAGAGAAGGCAAAGAGGATTCTTCAGCTTTGACTTGCTTCTTCTGTACATTCTAAAGAGAAAATATTCCAGACCCACCCTAACTATTATTTCTCAGAGGAAGGTGAGTGGGTATCTCCCTGTTGTTTGGAAGATTAATGTATTTAACAAGGGGAGCAGGGAAATCAGCTCAGAGACTTATTTTGAGCAGGAAGAAAAGATAATCTTTCCTTTTTTAATGGAATTCTGACAATTGGCCTGATGAAAGGCTTTTTTTTCCATGTCTCATCTCAGAAATTAGTAATATTGGGGAAATCATGATGCCTTCTCCTCAAGGTGCTTTTCTCAAACAATGCTCTGAGCATTATAATAAGCACTTAAATGTTTTTTAATTGAATTAACTCTGTAATATATTTTTCTGAATAGAGTTGGAAGAATTTTTAAGGCAGATATCATACTAAATATTCCTTTGCATCCATATTCTTTGGTGCCATTTGCATAATAAGAGCTTTCAGTATTCTAACAATGGATGGTTTCTCCTCCACTAACAAAGATCACAACCTCCCTATGGTTTGGTAGATTGTCTTTGACAGATGCTTTGACCAAAAAAAAAAAAATTATCACCTTGTGGTCAACTTTCTAGTGATTAGCCTGTCTATGTTCCCTTAGACTGTTCTTCCATAAAGATGACCCCATTTTTCAATAATAGTATTAATGATGGTAAACGAGCAATGACTAGCATTTATGTCAAGTTTTAAGGTTTGTGAAGGGCTTTACAAATATTTTACTTTATCCCAGGGTCTTACCTGGGAGGTAAGTGCTATTATTACCCCATTTTACTGATAAGGAGGCCCAAAAGAGTGGAAATGATTTGCACAGAGTCATATTAGGCAGTAAGTAGCAAGGTCAGGATTCAAACCTAGGCCCAAATTTAGCACTTCTCCTACCTGAACTATGTATAGTTACATCTTTTCTATTGGGAAAAAATTGAAATGAAGACACTTACTCAATATCCTACATCTGGTTAGAATCAAAGGCCTGTTTCATTTGGAATGTTAAGCAATTTTTTTTTCAAGTTGTGTCCCTAGCAATAAATGAAGTTGATTGAAACAAATATGGAAAATAATTCACCTAATTGCTTTCTTCTGAAAACAAAACATTTTAATTCAGTTTGCACTGATTGACAAATCAGGCAATCCTAGAGTTTGTTGCCTTCCCTAGAGTTCTGAAACCTTCAAAGAAATTGCAGTTCTTTTGACAAGGATTTCATCTTCCTAATTGCTCTGAAGAGCAGGGCTTTTTTGCTTCATTTCAATTTCTACCTCTTATTTCCTGAAAGGGAAGTCATTCCAATGGGAGATTACAGTAGTAAGCCACCTTTTCACTGTAAAACCTTTAGCCTATTTTCTGATGGAGAAGAGATAAACAATTACTGCCTCTTTGTCCCACTTTTGTCCCTATCGTACCACAAAGAGCTGATGTTTCCTGGGTAACAAGATAAATTGATTACCAAAATCCTTGGGGATGGCTATAGCAGTGGAAGTTGCTATGGCAACTTTACGAAATAAACTTGTTTTCACACCTGTTCAACTTCATAGCCCACAATCAAACTGTTTATCTTAACTCAACCCTGGGGAAAATGAGGTTTCATGAGTTGGCATTGTGCTAGGTATTAAGGGAGTTCAGAGAAGAATCAGAACTGGACTCTGCCCTCAATCAATCAATAAATATTAATCAAACATTTGCTCTGTGTTGAACTGTGGTAAGTCTTGGAATACAAAGATAAGAAGCAATGCCTTCCCTCAAGAAGTTTGCATTCTACTGAGTGGGGACAACATGTACATAGATGAATAGACCTAAGATATAGACAAAATAAATAGATCATTTTGGCAGGAGTCAAGAGTAGCTGGGAGAATCAGGAAAATCATATAGGAAATGGCACTTGAGCTGAGCTTTGAAGGAAATCAGAATTCTAAGAGGTGGAGGTGATTCTGAAGTTCTTTTCAGGCATGAGGTGAAACCTATGCAAAGACATAAAGACAGGAGGTAAAAATCTCTTGTGTGAGCAGGAACAAGTTCATGCTCTAGTTAGGGAGACAAGACATATATACATAAAAAGTCAAATAACAGTGAGAAGAGCCCCATGCAAGTTACAGCACTAGGTGGTGAGGAGACAGAGGTTTTATGGAGGACTTGGGTCTTGAACAAGGAGTAGGAATTGAAAAAACAGTGAATAATAGGGAGAACAAGCTAAATGTGTAATTATTTTCTTTGTAGAAGTTGGGATGTGAAATTCAAACAAAAGCATAGCATATCAGTTCTAACCTTTTTCACATGCATGATCTTACTTAACTCTCATACAACAACCCTGGGAGAGAGGTAAGGCATGAACTATTGTCCCACTTTACAGATGAGAAAAGTGAAGTCCTGAAATAAGTTATTTGTCAAGCATTTTATAGTTGTATAATTGACACGGAAAGGACTAGAATTCAGGTCTCCTGACTCTCACTCCTATGCTCTTCCTTCCATATCATGATTCATCTTTTCTTTTCTTTAAAAGTTTTATTGATTTTTTTATGTAACAAATATTTACAAATTGCTTCTATTTGTGCAAGATCTCCTGTAATAAAGTGAAATAGAGAAGTTAAAATAATAATAATATCATGACCTCATTCAAAAGTCATTACAATATTTCATATTTGTAGTTCAGTTGTTTTTTCAGTTGTAGTTCAGAAATACAATATTTCATATTTGTAGTTCAGTTGTTTTTTCAGTCATCCCCAACTCTTTGTGACCCTGTTTGGGATTCTCTTTGCAAAGATACTGAAGTGGTTTACAATTCCTTCTCCAGCTCATTTTACAGATGAGAAACTGAGGAAATCAACAGGGTTAAATGACTTGTCCAGGGTCACACAGTAAATATTTGAGGCTGGATTTGAACTCATGAAATTGAATCTTTCCGATTCCAAGATCAGGGCTCTATTCACTGTACTCCTTAGGTACACTTATTTTTTTCAATTAGCAGAAACACTACCTCCATCCCATTGGAAAATACAAAGAAAAGAGAAACAAATTTCTTGTGACAAACACACATAGTCAAGCAAAACAAATTCCCTCAATGACTATATACACACATATTATATATATATGTATATATATACATATACATATATATACATATACACATGCACACATATGTCTCATTCTGTATCCTAAATCTGTCATGTCTCTGCAGTGATAACATATTTCATAACTGGTCTCCTAGCATCATGGATAGTGGCTGCATTAATCACAGATTTCAAAGCTGTTGTTTTTACAGTGTGGTTGTTACTATATAAATTGTTTTCCCAGCTCTACTTATATTTCATCAGTTTATTTTCATGTTTATGTTTATGATATTGCTGTTATAGTATAAATTGTTCTTCTGAGTGTTATTTAGACTGCTTACTTCACTGTATAACAATTGATTTAAGTCTTTCAGGTCTTTTGGAAATCATCTGTTTCCTCATTTCTTAAAGTACAGTAGTTCCTTCAGTCACATTCATATCCCACAATTTATTCAACCATTCTTCAGTTATTGGACATCCCCTCATTTTCTAATTTGTTTGTTGCATTTTTTAGAAAAAGCTGTCATAAATATTTCTGTGTGCATAGGACCTTTTCCTCATAATTTGACCTCTTTTGGATATAGACAGTGATATATCTGCATGATTTCTGATTTAGGTGTGTTCTGAAAACCAGAAGTCAACAAGCTTACCTGGAATGACAGGTTTGTGCTAAGGAAAAACAGTATCAACTTAGCTAACCATAATAGCTGACACATATCCTTAATATTTGCAAAGCATTTTAGAGACATTAGATCATTTGAACTTTCACAACAACACTGCGAGGTAGGTATAATGAATATTATTCTCCTTATTTTATGGATGAGAGGATTGAGGCTCAGTGACTTGTCCAGGGTCACATAGTAAATATAGAGTCAGGGTTTGAATCTAGGTCTGCATACTCAAAGTCCATCATTCATTCCACTATCCTGTAGTTTCCTCATGTGTAAAATGAGAGGTCCCTTCCACCTCTAAAATACCATTAGTGGGCATAAGATTGAAGAGGCAGGCTTTGGTTTGAATTTCCCCTCCTTAATGTACTGCATCCTACTTAGATAATTACCCATGAAAATAATTTAAGAAATGTTATTTAACAAAATCTTATCACATTAAGAAATTCTATTTTCACAATCGAGGCCTTTCTAGTCCTTCCTGCAGTAAAATATTTTCTTTCTGTATGATCTAGTTAGCTACAGCACCATACTTGAATGAAAACAACAACAAATTTCTGTTACCAAGTGACCACTTAATTTCTACTTCAACACAATGTTGAAAACAGAGTATAAGATAAGAGATCATGAGAGCTGAGGGAGTGTTTTGGATAATGGAATAAGTCAGAGGAAGAAAATAACAGGTTTCTTAGATTATTTTGGTTTTTGCCAGAAACTTTGTGGATATACATTCTGCCTCCTCAGCAGCATTAAGACCCTTGATAGCAGTCACATCGGGTAGATCATTTACTTCTCTGGGTATCATTTTCTTCAGCTGCAAGATGAGAGGACTTGGATTAGATGAATGAATAAATGAGTGAAAAACCTTTTATTAAACACTTACTATGAGCCAAGTATTATGAAGTATGCTGGGGATTAAAATAGAAATGTGTCTGCCCTCAAGATGCTTGAATTCTAATAAAGGGGACAAATTACATAGGCTAGTGGTGGCTAGGGAAGAATGTTTTGATCTGCGGAATCAAGGGTGTATTGCTAATCCACAGGGTAATAGTTCAATCTTCCTTTTGCAGGATCAAAGACAGATAGTAGATGGGTTCCAATAGAGCTGATGTTCAATGATTTTATGATCCTAAAGTTCCTTCCACTTATAACCTTTTATAGTTCTATGACCATTCTTGATGCTTCCTGTGTTTCCCTTCGCTTGGTTGGTTGTGTTATAATTTATAATGCTGTTAAGTCTTCTCTCAACGAGGTACATGTATTATCCTACTCCAAAAGTCTGGAATCATAAAACAAACTTTGCCCATGTTCTTCAAGTTATAGAAAATCTGCTAAACAGGCCCCCCTTTAATTTGCTCATGTCTTGATCTTTACATAAAATTCTTCATTCTCATCACTATCTGTGGAAATCTTAACCATCCTATAAGGATCAACTAAGATGCTACCCCTTTCAGAAAACCTTCCATTATTCCTCCCTACCCCCTATCCAAAAGTAAATAAATGTTTATTTATTTATTTAGTGCATACTGTGTGCTAAATACTGTGGTGACATTTCTATGAATTGCTCATGGAATCATTCTAACATTCTAAAGTTAAAGCCATGCAGGTGTCCTCTCCCCTCTGGAATGTGCTGCCAACTTAGGAGTTTGGACCAGCATAACTCCCATCACTGCCTCTCCCCAGGACCTGGGCTGACTGATGAGAGAGAATGTTTTTGTCTAGGCAGTAATAATTTTTTTAGCAAGAATAATCATTTGCATACAAATTGTCTATTTCAAGCATGTATTTTGAACTGGAGGCAAATCTTTCTGCACTTTCAAATATTTAAATATTTTAGCATCAAATTAGATGCCTGTCATGGGAATTTAGCACTTAAGTTTAAATTTAAATGTAATGTATACCCATTAAGGGGGGGACTTTTTTGGTGAGTTTCTTCAACCAAGCTTAGAGTTGATTTTTAATCCCATAAAAAAACTGCTTACTTTGATTTGATAAAAATTGATTCTCAATAGATGAAGGGAGCCACACGAAATTAAGTAATAGAAAAATGCTAAACACCTACCTTTTGTTTAGCCTATGCTTTAAGAATTGTGAAAGTATAACACATAATCATTACTTCTAAGGAACATACAAACATAGGCATATGATGCAAATGAAGAAAAATATGAGATAATTAAGTAGCATCTCATTAATTAGTCTACCATTGTTAACCTAGTATCATCTAAGGATAGCTTTCTGATACATTGTAATCTCCATAAAGAGAGGGATTGAGTTTTATTCAGGTATGTTTGCTCAAATAAGATAATGGATAAAAAAGAGCTTTACACACTTTAAAGCTCTGTATAAATATCCATTGCTGTCATTATTATTGTCATTATCCTCCAGTCACCAAGCTTCCAGTCGGATAATGACTTCATTCCCTGAGTCTTCTACTGCATGCCCACTCAGTTTAAGCAGTGTTTATCCAAGATGTGCTGGTTCATGTTTTAAAAATGGAGAAAATGTATACACACTTTTGAGTTTAATGTGAATTATTAACATTTTCTTAAGTCTAGACAACCAAAAAAGAACCAATAAATCAGGCCATTATTTGTAGTGAAAGCTGATTTCTGAGGTGCAAATACTCACTTTGAAAATTTAATAACTGGGCTTTTGAAGACAGGCTAGACCAGGCTCCAGCACACCTTCCTCCAGTACACATGGAGGCATTTACAAAAATTTACAAACGTTAATTACTCAGAAAACTAGAGAGTCTCCTGTAAAGAGCTGGAAGCTTTCTTAATTACTAAATTTTAAGATGTCACCTGTATTCTAAATTTAACAAAAGCCAGAAAAGAACATTTCCATATGCAAAGTAGAAGAGATCATGCATGAAACTATGCATTTCTATTTAAATAATAGAAATCTTGTTTTTAGGTGTATAATAAATTTGACATGTTTCTTTCAAAATGGTTCTGTTTGTCTATATTTCCCTCTGAGCTTCCTTCTTTTCTGTGCATTTAGAAAATGTTTTGGTGACATTCTTTTCTTACTTTAATTCTTTTTTGAAAACATTATCAACTAACTCCTCCCCCAAATAAAAAAAGAAAGAAAAGACATAATCTTTGCAACTAATAAGCATAGTCAAGCAGAAAGAAGCCACATACTTGATTGGTGCAAATACGTATGTCTCCTGGCACCTCTGTCAAGAGATAACTTGAATGCTTCATGATCAATCCTCTGAAAATATGAATTAGTCATTTAATTGATCCAAGTTCTTTCCAAGTTGTTTTTTTTTCCTTTCAAGTATTGTTTCTACTGTATAAAGTGTTCTGACTTTGCTCATTTCATTCTGCTTCAATTCATATCCCAAATTTCTCTCAAAATATTCCTTTCATCATTTCTTATGATACAAGAACATTCCACCATATAATATAATTTGCTCAACCATTCCCTAGTTCACTGCCTTTGTTTCTAGTTCTTTTTCCACTAGAAAAAAAGAGCTGCTATGAATAATTTTGTACATGAGTCTTTTTCTTCCCTCTTTTCCCACTTTCAAAGAGTTTCAAGATACCTAGTAGTGGCATTTTGTGGCATAGTTCCAAATTGCTTTCCAAAATGGTTAGAGTCCTAGGAGTGGGGAACCTGCAACCTTGAGGTCACATGTGGTCCTTTAGGTCCTCAAGTGTGGTCCTTTGACTGAATTCAAACTGATTTGTTATGTGAAGCTTAGATTCACTCAAAGGGCCACACTTGAGGACCTAGAGGGCTACATGTGGTCTCAAGGCCACAGGTTTTCAACTCCTGGTTGACAAATTCTAACAAAAACTTTGTTAGTGCATCTATTTTCCCATAGCCCCTCCAAAAATTTTTATTTTTAATCAATTTTGACAATATGATAGATGCAAGGTGGGAACTCAGAGTAGTTTTAATTTGCACCTTTAAAAATTATGAGTGATTTGGAGTATATCTTTGTATGGTTGATGATAACTTTTATCTTCAATGATTATTTCTGTACCATTTTTGGTCAAACAATTTTTTTATCCATAGCTACAAAAGTTATTGTATTGCCTCCTCCTCTATTTTGCTTAGGAGGTGACTTTTTATATCTACATCACATATCCATTTTGGAGCTTATGGTTGTACACGGTATGGGTCAAACTTGGGAATTGTATCAGCAAGGACCCCCGCATAGAGAGGAGGACTTGCTGTACAGTTTCTTAGATCTGCTTTTCTAAAAAGAAAGCAACTTTTGAGGGGTTAACAATCTACTTTAATCAAGCACATAAATCATTCACCTGATTCAGGGGGAAAGTCAGCACCCTGAACTTCAGAGAAATAAAAATCAACAGACAGGGCTTCCAACTGTGACCATAAGCACTACATACATAGTTACCAGAGAGAGAAGCACCAACATCCGGGTTTTCAAAGCTGGGGGGGCAGGGCTCCCAAGACTTCACTTTGAATATTGTTATTTACACATGCTATAATGACTGGAATTTTTCTATCTCCGTGCTAGATTTTGTTTGTAAGATATAAGATAGTTCATGATTTATATATTCCTATTTTACTCAACTTTTTAACTGTTTCAGAGGTTTTTTAAAAATTTGAATCAGTAGGGTTCTCTTGTAGAGAATATAATCTGCAAAATGATACTTTTTCTTCACTATGTTTATTGCCTTAATTTTTTTTCTTATCCTGTTACCATATCTAACATTTCTAGCACTAGTTCAATCAGTAAATAGGCAGTTAATCAGTACCTGCAATGTGCTCTCAGGGATACATGTCCAAAAAGGAAATAACCACTACACTCAACGAATTTGCATTCTAAGAGGGAGACAAATACGTATATAAGTACATAAGGAATAAAGGTAAAGAGAATGCAAAGTAGATAGATAGATAGATATAGATATGTAGGTATCTGTATATAGATATGGTATATATAAGATTATTTGAGACAGCTTTAGAGGAGAAGTGAGACTGGTAACCTTGCACAGCCCTCCCTCACTCAAAACAAAGTCAAGTGCAAGTCATGTCATCATTTCTCTGATGGCATGGTCTTCTTCGGCAACAAAGAATGAACCGAACACAGCAACATATAAGATTATTTATCTTACCTTGTTATTTTTGTTAGGTTGTTTATTTTCATTGTAAATAGCTTACATTTCCTTCTGCTTTTTCAGTTTTTGAAATTTTGTTCCAATATTTCTTGTTGGAAATTTCTTGTTCCATATCTCATGGAATCATAGATTTGTTCTCATGGAATCATAGATTTGTTTAGTGTAATCTAATTTTCAGAGTCTGTTACTTGGATAAGGTATTCTACTTTGTGTTTTCCTTCTAATCTTTCCAACAAGGTTCTTATTTCACTTATAATTTCATTTTTTTTTTATCTCATGCTTCATTTCTTACAGGTTCCCTTATAGTCCCTGTAGCGATGATATTTTTTCTTATGTTTTGCTTATATTTATTGTAGTATTTTTCTGGGTTTATCTCTTGGGCATCTCTGAAACTATAATATTTCTTTATAATGTTCAATGTTTTCTTCTATTTACTCATATAGACAATTCCTTATTTGGAAATTTGTGTTAAGGCCTACATTTTTGGATAGACCCTGACCTCAGTCTCCTGAGTCTGACTTCTAGTTTCCAGTTTCCTTGATATGTCTATACTTACAATGCTGACAACTTTCTCACTCCTCTAGATCACTAAGTTCAAAGTGCTGTGGTCTTCAGGGGTCTTTCTAGCATTACAGATCAGAGTTCTGTTAACTTTTTGTATCCACAGGACATCATAGTCTGAGCATTCCTGACAACATGCCAAGGGTCAGAACCTTCAAAACACTGAAGGACCACCCTGGAGCTTCTTTACTGGAGCACTCTGGTCTGCTTGCCTCTGTATAAGGAATGCTACAGGCTTTAGGTGCAACTAGAGCATCTCTGCTACATGCTATCATGCTACTGTATTAGCAAGCACCCTAGTACATCCAGGAGGGGCTGTTAACACAGGTTCTTTTATCTGCTTTATAAAGGAAAGACAGTTTCAAAGGAGTTAACAATCCTTTAATTAAACATATATGTCATTCACTAGTTCAGAGGAAGGGTTAACACCCTCAACATGGAGAAAACACAGAGAAATTAGCACAAAGATCAACAGATGGGGCTCCAACTGTCTGACAAAGTAATACAACCATCTAATTATACTAACAGATGGGGCAGCACAAATAACATCTGAGTAGTCAGGGGGGCTCTTAACAAACAGCTACTCAGAGTCCTATCCAGGGAATCAAAAGGTCCTTCTTATAAGCAAAGACCCCAAAGAAAAATACCAACCTCTAATACTAATTAGTTTTCACCTAATAGGTTCAGAGCCAGAAGGCATCACAACCCACATGACTTAGCACAGCTGTGAACTACTGAGGTTCAAAGGGAATGGAGCCTTCAGATGTTTTCAATTTAGCCGGAGCCTAGGAAACTGAACTCCAAAAAGAAAACAACAAAAATCCCACTTTGCTTTCTCTTATACCCACCTATGGAAGTGCTGGTTTTTCTGGTAAGGCATTTTTCCTATGCTTGTAAGCTTTCCTTTGTACAGACCTGGGATGAGGGAAGATGCCAAACCAGAGTTTATCTTCAGATTTCTTGTTCATTGTGTTGCTGTTTTTAGATGTTTTCTGGAGTACATTTTGAGAGCTAGGCCATGTATCTATCTTAACCACAAATGGCCCATTCTAGTGAAGATAATGGAGAGCAAATTACAGAACTTGGGTCATTATCACTTATATTTTGATATATTCCCTGAAATTCGACCTCACAGAATTCTAAAATTGGATTTAAAATTCTCTACCAGGCCCCTGAGCTGAAGCTATCTGGACTTTTTAAGTGTGGAAGGGATGTAGTGGTCAGGCCTATGCTTTAGGAAAAATCATTTTGGCAGATAAGTGGAGGATGGGTTGGAGTGGAGAGGCACTTGAAATAGAGAGGCCACTTACAAGGCCAGGCACAAAAATGGAAACTGTGGGAATGGAGAGAAGGGTTCATTTATGAGAGATTTTGTGAAGACAGTACAATAGGATTTCACCATAGAACAGATATGTATAATAAGTACATATGAGGATTCAATGATGATACTGAGATTTTGAGCTTGTATTACTAGAAGAAGGTTAACAATGATAGAAAAGTGGAGAAGAGGAAAGATATTTACATTATTCCTATTAAATTTCGTTTTAGTAGATTAAGCCCAACGCATTATTCTAGAGGTTCTTAACCTCTTTTGTGGCTGGAAAAGCCTATGTATTACTTCTTAGAATAATGTTTTTGAATGCATAAAATAAAATATATTGATTGCAAAGTAAACTAATTATATTGATATTTGTTGCTGAGTAATTTCCAAGTCAAGTCATGTCTGATTCTTCATGACCCCATTTGGGGTTTTCATAGCAAAGATACTTGACATTTCCTTCCCCAGTTCATCTTAGAGATGAGAAAATTGAGGCAAACAGGGTTAAAGTAATTTGCCCAGGGTCACACAACTAAGTTTCTGAAGCTGGAGGCACTTGTGAAGATGAATCTTTCTATTTCCAAGCCCAGTGCTCTATGCACTCTGCCACCTAACTGCCCTATGTTGAGATGTATATTATATATTTGTGTATGTATATATGTATATGTGTGTACATGGGTACAGATGTATATATGTGTATATATCTAAAAATATGCATATATATGTGCACACACATACATACAGATATAATTCAGGGACCTTAGATTATTAATCATTTCTCTGGGCTGGAAAGATATTTTTGGATCCTAACTCCTAATAAACTAATGGCCCCTCCCATATTTGTGTCATTCGCAGATTTGATGAACATACCATCAATGCCTTTATCCAAGGCATTTATGATAATTCTCAATAGCACAACATCAGGGACTCCACTGGAGACTGCATGGTCTCCATACATTGACGTTGAACAATTTAACAGCTATTCTTTGAGTACTATTTGACCATTTCTGAATTCATCTAATTACATTATCATCTGTTTCATTTAGTTTGACATGACCTTTTTAAAAAACTTTCAATTCTGAATTTAAATGTCAAATAAAATGGGCATATGTGCATTACAGAATAGGCAAAAAGGATTATATGTTAAATTTTAGGTCTTCATTTCGTACAAGCATGAGTATGCTTTTTTTTTTCAAAACAGTGGCATGTCCTGTTGTTGATGAAGTCATGCTTGCTCTTTATAACTATTACTTTCCTATCTAGAAATTTGCAATTATTTCTTTAATGATCTATTCTAGAATTTTCCCAGGTATCAAAGTTAAGCTCACTGGTCTATAATTTGTGAAGCTATTCTCTTCCCTATCTTGAGAAACAGGTAAACATTTATCTTTCTCCAGTCTTTTGGTATCCTCCCATTTTCCATGATTTTTTAAATATCATAGACAGTAGATTAGTGATAACATCTACCATTGGATTGTGGCTCATCCAGACCAGGTGATTTACATTCAAAAGAAGGTCAGTGATCTTTATCTCTTTATTTATCTTGGGTATCAATTCCCTGTTATTTTATTTTGTTCTGCCCTGTCCAATATAGAAGTAATGGTTCCTTGCAGAGAAAATGAAGCAGAATGGGAATTTGAATAGCTCTTCCTTCTCTACATTGTCAGTTATCACACCCACAGCCACTCCAAGCAAAGGGTCTTTCCAGAAGTGGTAAATAATTAATAATGGAGGTGACAGTGGGGGGAAATGCATGCACAACACTTTTAAGTTTAATTTGCATTTTAATGTTTCTTAAGTATCAAAAATCAACAAAACAAGAAATCAAGCCTTGATTTGTAGCAATGAATTATTTCTGAAGTGTAAATGCTTCTATTGGAAATTTAACAGTCCATCCACACCCTATGGCCTATCATCTCTTTGATCCTTCTTTTTATCTCAGTTTAGCTTTTAGGGAGAAAAGGCAGCATTTTTTTTTACTTTTCCTTAACTTCTCCTGCCAGCCTCAACTCATTCTGAACTTTGGGATTCATAGCACCATTTTATAGGATCATATCATAGCCTCATATTCATCTTCTTTTCACTTGCCTTTCTTACAACTTCTGTACATTTTTTTCTTTTTAAAAATTAAGTTAGCTTGTGAGTGATGTGCAGTCACACAAGTATCTTCCCCCAAAAAATCATTTTTCTTTCTTACTGAATTGTTTTCCCTTGTGTCTTCAGAACATTACTCTTGAACATCTCCCATAATTCCTGGGTTGACTTCCCTATTAGTATTTTAATCTCTTCTAAAGATGGGAGCCCTTAAAATCTGCTTTCTCCAAATCTATGGTACATCTCAGATTATGCTCAAATTCCCTCTGGATGGAGTAGTAGCTTCCCAGTAGAGTTCCCATCTTTTCCACCTCAGTTCCCACGTCCTCTTTTTTCAAGAGAATCAGAATAAATTTCCAGTTGTTGGTTCCTGTATTTTGTGAAGGATTAAATTATTACAAAATCAATGGGAAGTAAGACTTAACTCTGGGGTGCTGGCCTCCTAATCTGGCTTTCTATCTGTTATACCACATTTCCTTTCAGCGAACTTAGGAAATATTCATCAAAATGAATTGAATTTATATCTCACTCTTTATGCTTTATGCAAAATGTGGGCATTACTCTATTTCCAAGCCTTGATTCTCTGTTTTTGTTTCTATCATCTCTAATTCACAAAAATGAACTAAATATCCTTTCTTCAGGAATACTTCAACTTCTCAGTTTGCTTGTCATAAATTTATTCTAGTTTGCAGCGCCAATTCTCCTTGTCATCTGTGATTTATCCAACACCTTTATTCTTCATGCCAGTTACTAAGACCTATTGAATTTTTCTGAAAATGACTCTCATAAAACCAGAGTTTGGAAAAAATTTCAGAAGTTTTAAGATTTAAGAATTAGGAGGAACTTCAGAGATAATCTAACTGAACTCCCACTTTTTAGAATTTAGGAAACTGAGGCAGGGAGGACATATTTTGTAGCCTCCTCTTTCATCTCCAGCCTACTGCACAAGGTGGAAGCCTCTTTCCCAGAACATTTACAGCACAAATGAGATTGCACAAAATGTGGCTTAACTGAGAAATATTTAGTCCTGAATACACCATCTGAATCAGAAAGAACATTTTAATAATTTGAGGAAAATCAGTTAATTTTGTTTCAATCTATTATGGACATATAAGTATGCATAGTCAGTGTGGCTTGACCAGGTAATCTTTTAAATGGAAACTTTTATCCTCTGACACTAGAGGATATTGACTAGTTCATGCTCATAATGATTATTTCAAGGTTGTAAAATATCAGATGATGCCTTCTCAATTCTCAAATAAAGCCTCAATTTCATCAATAAAATATTCACATGAAACTCCTACATGACATGTAGTCATCACTCTTCCTCTCTAGGCTGACTCACTCATCTCAACCTGCTTTCATACTATTATGTCTGAGGTTCCCAGACAGAGGCAACCACCACACAGCTATAACTCAAAGGCTCACAGTTTTAGGGTTAACCCTATTATGGGATTATACCCCTGCTACATATTCTAGTTCCAGAATGCCCACAGGTGAGCTTCCTATTTACATAATATCAATTACCATGATACTATTAACTAACAATTATAAAACATTTCCTTAATGATAAGGCAAAAACAAGAATAACTTTAATAACCTGCTCATATGTTTGGGTCACACTTTCCCATCAATGTACATGAAGGAAGGTAGGAACACACATAAATCTGGGCATTCATGAATGCCGTAAAGGGAGGCACATGGATGAGGAAATACATGTGCTTGAGAAACTCATAACTCTGGACTACAGGCTTTACAGGCTTTAATATTATTGATTCCTTCAGAAAAAAAGCCACTTCACTTACTGCTATTTCCCTTTTGGTCCTTACCTGTTAACTGCTGTTTCAATAATGCTGTTGAACTGGTGAAGCAATCACTAATTCTTTTAACTAATAGTTGAATTTAAAAGGGTGCTGAGAACAGATTATCCTATTAGAGTAACAAGAAGTTACCCTAAGACAGAAAAGTACAAAGTTTCTCAAGTTGGCCTTCTGGACAATGCAAGAAAGCCCAGTCAATTCCTCTATTCAACAGGATTTGCTTTATCCAATCAGCTCTCAGAGTCTTGTAACAGCAAAATAGAGGTCATAGCCAAATTCATTAGTTGATTTTCTGGGCAATGAAAACAAGACTAGCCAGAACTTCATTCAACAGAGTTCTGTATAGTCAAGTTGGTCAATCAGTGGATCAGTCAATCAGCATTTATTCATTGTATTCTATATGCCAGATGCTGGGCTAAACCAGCTAATCAAGCCTGTTTTCACAGCAAAAGATAAGTCTTCTCCTCATTCTCCATCTCAGACTAGATGGGGCACTAGAGGGAAATAGCTCAAGTTGAAGTAATTCTCTACGTGGTCCTCAAAACAATCTATCAGTAAAAACTTCTACTTGATCAGTTTTTCATAAATGAAACAATTTTTCTCCCCCTTTCAACAAAATATGAAAGGGGAAGAGAAAGAAAGGAAAGAGGAGGTGAGAGGAGGAGAGGGAAAAGAGAAAAAAAGGAAGGGGAAGTAAATTGATGATCTCTTCTATGCCAAGCGATCCCATGTCTGAGGGTAAAGACATTAAAGTGATATTTTTAGAGACCAGGCTTTTGGATTTTGAATCTCCTTGGTCCCTTAAAGTTATAGCCCAGTGAGAGAGCACATAATTTTGTGTTTGCAGAAATATAGCTAAAGATAAAGACAGAGAATTTTGAGGCAGTGTATGTCTGTTGAAAGAGCCCTTTTGAACCAGAGGATTGAGGTTTAAGTTTTGATTCTGCCACTTACTAGTTGCGTAACACTGAGTGTCACCTCTCCTCTCTTAGTCTCCTTTTTCCCATCTGTAAAATGGTGATATTAATATTACCCTGCCTCAGAAAAATTTTTGTGGTTCCAATGAAATTTTGTGTACAGTTATAGATAGCTTCACAACCATAACATGAAATGCAATGTAAATGCCAAATATTATTAAGAGGTCATCAGTTCAATCATTGGCATCTCTCTTTTTTGAAGTAGTGAGAAAAAGGTCATTGTGTGGTGAATTAAGAGACCCAGATAAAATATGAGGCTTACCTCTCATATGTTATGCAACTTTCCAATCACAGGGGGTTTGGTATTCATATCTGACCACTACTCTTCTGTCAGGTGTGTGTTCTCAAATTATAAAATCATAGAATATGAGTTAAAAACCACGGAATGTTAGCACTTGAAGCAAATGTCCAATTGTTGATGAATAGCTTGAGGGTATCTTAGATGATATCTAGGTCAAGGACCTCCCTTTTCAAATGTCGAACCTGGGATTCCAGGAGTTAAATCAACTTAACCAAGATAATACTTATTACTGTATTCCATTTACTTTGCCCTGTAGATTGATAACATTGATTGACAACTGAAAGCATTTACCACAATAAGGAAAAACAAAAATATTTTTGTGCCTCTCTTAACACCTAGTAGAAAATATTTATATAAATAATCATGCAATAAATACTTGTTGAATGAAAGAGCCAGAGGCCTAATTTAAAGTATAAAAATGCCTCTATGAATTAAAGAAAATGCTTTGCAACAACATGCTTCAGAATCTTTGTACCAGAGGTAAAGCCATTATAGCAGGTTGAGGACTGAGTACCAGGATGGGGGCTCTCTCCTTGAGCATTCTTTCCTTCTATGGTCACTATGAGAAAGTGACTACTCCCCTCCTCCATGGTCAGAAGAGCTGTGGCTTCCTAGACGTTATAGTCTTCAGCTGTCCTCTGGCCTTTTTTAAGGAAGGTTCTTCACTGGGGAAAATCAAATATGACAATAACACACGTGAATCCTCAGAGTATGAACTATCCCTCTGCTGGATCCTTGGTTCAAATAGAGAGGCTAATATGTGTTCGTCCTTCGTTGCCAAAGAAGACCATGCCATCAGAGAAATAATGACATGACTTGCATTTGACTTTGTTTTGAGTGAGAGAGGGCTGTGCAGGTCACCAGCCTCACTTCTCCTCCAGAGTCATCTGAATCCAGTGACCAGATATTCATCAGGATGACTGGAGATGACCCAGGATGAGGCAACTGGGGTTAAGTGACCTGCCCAAGGTCACACAGCTAATGAGTGTCAAGTGTATGAGATGAGATTTGAACTCAGGTCCTCCTGACTCCTGCACTGGTGCTCTACCCACTGCACCATCTAGCTGTCCCTAGAGAGGCTAATAATAACAACACAATGATAAAAATTTTAATTCTTATTTGCATTCAAGGTTTACAAAACACTTTATATCCAATTGTTAATTTGTTCCTTAAAATAAACTTGTGAAACAATTGGTGTCACGTGTGTTAGTTTCCTTTTTGGAGACTGGAACTCCCTATCTCAATGGCCTGGAAGTGCACAGGTGGATACCAGTGCTGATCAGTACAAGGATTCAATCTACTCTGTTTTTCTACTGTATATTACCTTTATAAATAAAGAAACCAAAGTTCAGGGGGCTCAAAAAGGGAATAACATTTTCCAAGGCTACACAGCACAGCCAGGACTCAAACGTGGTTCATGTGACTAAATTCAGTTCTCTTTCTGTGATACATATTACTTGTATCTTGGAAAATGCCTCTGCTATTTCCTTCTCAGCTGCTGCTGTCTTTGAAGCAGCAATAAAAGCAGCAGTGTTTTGGTCAGCGTCCTTAGTGCCCAAAATACTTATGAAAGACAGATTGATTTCCAAAGGAGTTATGAACTGAGGTGTCATTGTAGACTATTAAATAAGTCATTATTCAGCAAACACTTGTTAAACTTCTACATTGTGGGATATATTCAACAAACCTCACTTCAAAGTGACTCTAAACACAAATAGAATGACTAGTAATTTTTTTCCTGTTCTGAAAGGCATCTATCATATTAGAAAATGCTTTCCTGAGCCAGTTTTCTACAATTCTTTGAAGCTTGCAAAAAGATCAGAGAATCATAGGAATGATTTATGTGACAGCCTCGGCTGTAGGATGGCAATAAGAATGACAATGGCATGGGGCTGCCTTTCTTAGGAGGATAAGATGTGCACTTCTTTGGTCAGCACCATCCCCAAAGAATTGTGATGGGGTGATAACCCTTATTGCCCTGGCATTCTGCAGTTGAATCACTCCTCACTGAGCAGAATATACAGATTAAAAACAGACCTTTCAACAGTCATATAGTAAAAATGGAGGAAAGGACCTGGAAAGCTAAATTGTTATTCCTTTATTTAGTTCAAACACCAGTTAATTTTTTAATGAAGTGAAATGTACCTAGATTTCCATCTCACCTTCCTCTCTCTTGGAGAGGGTTTGTATTAGCAAAGACTCCAGCCACATGCTCCTTGATGTTAGAATTTCTGGTTGTTTTCATGCACAAATAAAATCTTGAAAAATTAAAACAAATTAAGTTAAAGCTTAAAGCTTTAGAAATCCACAAAGGAAACCTTTCTAATACATCTGCTCTAACCTTTGTCTGTGGCAACATTTAACCAAAGCTACTTCAGGATGAGAGGAGTCTTTTGTTAAGTGAGGTTGTATTGTGGAAATACCCCCACCATATCTGTGATGAACTCTAGACTATTATTATAATTGCCAGATTCCTAAATCTTTAAATGGGGTGGGGGGACGGTTTCACTCTGGAGAATTTTATATTTATTTGACAAAGAGAAAAACATTACAATAAAGTGGATTGAGAGCAGATCACAAAAGCAGAAGCCATAGGTTGGAGTCATGCCTCTGACACATACTGGCTATATGATCACTAGACAAGATTACAAATTGCTGATACCAATCTGCATGGGTAGAATAAGTTCCTCATACAGTAACTCCCTATACCAGTACAATTACAGATCCAGGCTCTGTCTCTACTTTTTTGTTTTAACAAATGAGACATTTATATTTAATATGAGTTTGAATCAATTATTGATCAATTATTGAATCAATTATTTTTAAAAAGAAAGGAGGAGCAAGGAGAAAAATGGGGAAAGGGAAAAGAGAAAGTCATCAAACAAAAAAAATTAAGAAAATGAAATAGCGAAGGACAATTTTTAAAAATCGACATACATAAAGGTACTTATTGTGTGCAAGACATTGCTAAGGAAGAAAGGAAAGAGAAATCTAGTTTAAAGAATTTACCTACCCTTTGTAAGACACTGGACTGGGAGAGTTGGGGACAGGAGGAGGAAGGGGAAAAAATGAAGAAAGAGAGAGCTAAACAAAAACAAGCCAATCCTGAAATAGCCCAAGACCAAGTATTGGCAGAATTTAGAGTATTTCTCAGCAAGACACCTCACAGTAAGGTCAGAAGGAAGGAGGTAGGGGTGGGGAAAGAAACCATCTGTTCAGTGTTCAAATGGATTTCTAATTACTTGATGAGCTATTTTGGCTCCCTTTTTCTTTCCCTAAACAGGAATTTTACATAGAGGGAAGAATTGTATTTACCATGTTATAGTGGAAAGAGTATTGAATTGTGAATCAGTGTCTCTAGATTCAACACCCAACTTTCCCATTAACTTTCCGCATGACTTCATGCAAGTATGTTCCTCTTTTGGGCTTCATTTTCTGCAACAAAAGAGTTGTACTGGATGTCTTCAGGTTCTTTCCAGCCCTAACATTCTGTGATTCTGAGGTTCTGCTCAAGTCAACCCTTCGAAGGCGCAGCCTCCAACCTTATACTTTATACAAATGGACAAGAAATGGACAAAAACAATATCGGCTTTGGCTATATTACATGAAATCAATACTTGAGAGACAAATACCATCAAATAGAATGAAGCCTGGTATTCAGAAAACTACTTTTCCACCTATGAGAGTCCCGGAAATGACATTTGTGAAAAAGGGCTTTAGGAGGTCTCTTCCTGACTCTAAGATTCTCAAACTTGTTTAGGAATAGCAATGATCATTGCTTTTTAAATGTCCAAATTTAACTTTAACTCATAGGTCAATGGTTTTCTTCTGTTGTGAACAGACCATATCACTTTGGCCACCTCCCACTTCTCTATGACTAATCTGGTCCCACTCAGCAGTGTGCTGGTAAATGTTTAGTGACTAGCTATGGAAATGGGTGGAGAGGAGGGAATGTGCACATAACACTTTTAAGTTTAATCTTTAGTATTTAAGTTTAATCTTTATTATTAACACTTTCTCCATTATTTTCTTAAAGTTTAAAGACAATAAAACAATGAATTAAACACCTATCTGTAGCACTTGCCGATTTCCAAGGTAAAAGTGCTCACTCTGAAAATTTAACAATCAGCTTTTCCAGATTGGAACTGGCCCAGGCATACCTCTAGTCCCACCTAGGAGGAATCATATCAGTCTCATTTACCTCCATCCAGGAGACACATGTGAACATCAATTTGGCATTCCCACCAAAGTGACCACTAACTTTCCTCACAAGTGTTTAAAATTAAAAGACAACAAATACAGTTCAGGTTTATTTCCTGATGTAAATAATGTAGAAAAGATTTAAACATATCCCATGGGAAATCCCGTTACCAATGGGCCCTTTCCCTCCTTACCCAAATGGATACAGTACTCTTAGTACTGTCCTAAATGAGACTAGTCAGGGTTTGTTTCTCTCATTAAAGAGACTGTAAAGATAGGCAGAGTGTTAGATTCTTCCTCTGCTTATACTATGTTGCCTCTAACGCATACTATATTTGATGGTGTCACTGTAGATAACCTTCTTACCTAGACCAACTGTCACTCAAACTTGAACAACCTTGTCCCCATAATTATTCTCTGTCCAGGTCACATTAGCATGCCAGGAACCAGACACACCCAAAGTATTATGGTCTGTCCTCTGAATACCAACCTAGATAGGTGTAGAAAAGCTCATCACCAGAGGGACAGCATCAGGTGATTTATAAAATAATCCATGAAAGCGTTACTATCTGTGGAGGGAGCATTCTCACCAATCAAATCACAAATATTTAGAAATGTGGAGCTTAAGTATGCTTTTTCATTATTTCAACCTTCTGTAATGTTGTTGCTATTATACTACTTCTTTTATAAAAACAGATCTCAACCTGTCCATGTAATAGACTTCAGGGGTCACTCTGGCTGAAAATTCATTATTCTGGGTATACCTGATGCTCAGTCTATGAACTTAGGCCATTCCTATCAGAAGGGGATGGGTCATCCATCACCAGGTTCAGATGCAAAGCAGATGGTGAAGTAGTTTTTTAATATGGTAACTTTAAGTTACTAGCAGAATATACAAATGGAATTATCCAGAAGGCAAGTGGAAATGTGGGCCTGGAGCTCAGGGTACAGGTTAGGCCTTCGAGATAGAGATTGGGGAGTTTCCAGCATAGATGTGATAACTGAAGTGATGAAAGCAGATCCAATTGACAAAGGATGAAGATGTAGAGAGAAGAAAATGATGTCAAGGACAAAGTCTTTGCAAATGCCTATATTTAGGGTCAAGAGAAGGATAAAGAGCCAAGCAAGCTAGTAGAATGGGATTGCTCAGAAAGTTGAGATTATCTGCTGAAATTTTTGTTTCTGAGACAGAGTTTCCCCAGCACATACCTTAGCCACTTCTACCTGCCAGCATTTGATCTTTTCGTCCAGGGAAAGGCATTCTTTTTCTCTTTGGAATATTAATTTTTGTGAAATACAATTAGGCATGTAACTTATTGCCCCCTCCCAAGTAATATAAAAACAAATGAAATTATGGATATGAAAGTGTTTTTGACCATTTTAAAGGGTGTAAATGGAAGATAGGATTAGTTATACATAAAAATAGACAATTTCCTCTTTATAGTATTCCCTCCATCTACATAGGCTATTACTAATCAATCCCAACTTCGTATATAAGTTTTTTTTAATAAAAATTTATTTATTTAACTTTTTACATTCATTTTCACAAAATTTTGGGTTCCAAATTTTCTCCCCATTTATCCCCTCCCACCACCCCAATACACCGAGCAATCTAATTTTCCCTATCACCAATCTGCCCTCTCTTCTATCATCCCTCCCTTCTCTTGTCCCCATCTTCTCTTTTGTCCTGTAGGGCCAGATGACTCTCTATTCCCCATTAACTGTATTTCTAATTTTCTAGTAGCAACAATACTAAACAGTTGTTCCTAAAACTTTGAGTTCCAAATTCTCCCCATCCCTCCCTCCCCACCCATTCCCTTTGGGAAGGCAGGCAATTCAATATAGGCCATATCTGTGTAGTTTTGCAAATGACTTCCATAATAGTCGTGTTGTGTAAGACTAACTGTATTTCCCTCCATCCTATCCTGCCCCCCATTGTTTCTATTCTCTCTTTTGATCCTGTCCCCCCCCAGAGTGCTGACTTCAAATTTCTGCCTCCTCCCATTGCCCTCCCTTCCATCATCCCCCGCCCCTGCTTATCTCCTTCTCCCCCACTTTCCTGTATTGTAAGATAGGTTTTCATATCAAAATCAGTGTGCATTTTATTCCTTCCTTTAGTCGAATGTGATGAGGGTAAACTTCTTGTTTTTTTTGTCAGTTCTCCTCTTTTTTCCCTCCACTAAAAAGTCTTCTGTTTGCCTCTTGAATGACATATAATTTACCCCATTCCATTTCACCCTCTTTCCTCCCACTACATTTCTCCCTCACCATTTACCTTAATTTCTTTTAAGATATGGTCCCATCCTATTCAATTCACTCTCTGCTCTCTGTCTCTGTATGTGCGTACGTGTGTGTGTGTGCATGCACACGTGTATGTGTGTGTGTGTGTATGTGTGTGTGGTCCCACCAACTACCCAGATACTGAAATATTTTAAGAGTTACAAATATTGTCTCTCCATGTAGGAATGTAAACAGTTCACTTTTGGTAAGTCCCTTATGACTTCTCTTTGCTGTTTACTTTTTCATGCTTCTTCTCATTCTTGTGTTTGAAAGTCAAATTTTCTTTTCAGCTCTGGTCTTTTCATCAAGAATGCTTGAAAGTCCTCTGTTTCATTGGAAGACCATATTTTCCCCTGAAGTATTATACTCAGTTTTGCTGGGTAGGTGATTCTTGGTTTGAGTCCTAGTTCCGTTGACTTCTGGAATATCCTATTCCACGCCCTTTGATCCCTTAATGTAGAAGCTGCTAGATCTTGAGTTATCCTGATTCTATTTCCACAATACTGGAATTGTTTTTTCTAGCTGCTTGCAATATTTTCTCCTTGACCTGGGAATTCTGGAATTTGGCCGCAATGTTCCCAGGAGTTTCTCTTTTTGGATCTCTCTTTTGCCAATTGAGTGAGCCTATTTTTCAAGATGTTATTTTCTTCAGCATTTTTTTGGGTCTCCTTTTCCAAGGTATTGACCCGTTTTTCATGCTTTTCTTGCATCTCTCTCATTTCTCTTCCCAGTTTTTCCTCCACCTGTCTAACTTGATTTTCAAAATCCTTTTTGAGCTCTTCCATGGCCTGAGCCCACCGGACATCCACCTGGGATGTCTGGGATGCAGACGCCCTGACCTCCACGTCTTTCCCTGATGGTAAGAATATTTCCTCATCATCAGAATTGAAAGGCGGGAACATCTGTATGCCATCAAAGTAGCTTTCTATAGTTTTATTTTTCTTCCCTTTTCTGGGCATTTTCCCAGCCAGTTACTTGACTTCTGAGATTCCTGTCCACCGCCTAGATCCGCCCAGCTAGTGCTTGGAGTCTGAGATTCAAATGGGCTTCCCATGGCGGGCGTGGCTGCTATTCAATGTGAGCTTAAGTTCTGGTGCTCGGGTGGGGGCAGGGCCACCTCCCAGGCTCAGTTCCCTCAGGAGCTTTATGCAGAGACCTTTGGTAATGGCCCTGAACTTTTGCCTGCTGCTCAGGGAGTCCCGGGCTGCTGCTGCTGCCTCTGCAGCTGCCTCTGCCGCTCCCTCCACCACTGCCTCCTGAGGGGGCCCAAGTCACGGAGACACCCTGCTCCCCTCTTGGCCAGTCCAGATGTCTCTCTCACTGACCTGTAGCACCTGTGGGCGGAGGGACCTTCCCGGCCACCGGAGATTCTGTCCCTGAAGCCTGCTCAGATCTGCTCCTCTTGGGCCGTGTGGCCAGGGCAGTGCAGGGGTGGACTCTGCTGTCCAGAGCATGATGGACCCCTGGGGATGGCTCTCCAGGGCTCTCTGGAATGGAAATCTTTTCCACTGTGTTTCTGGGCACCTTGCAGTGCTCCAGAATTTGTGGGGAGTTCTTCTTGCAGGAAATATATGGGCTGTGGGTTCGGAGCTAGCATACGTGAGTCTTTCTACTCCGCCATCTTGGCTCCACCCCTTAGTAGATAAATTTTAAAGAATTGTCTGACACTCAGAGAGATTAGGTGACTTGTGTGAGGTTACACAGGTAGTAGGTGTCAGAAGTATGATTTGAATCAGTCTTCCTGATTCTAAGTCCATCCTGCTATCCACAAAGCCATACTTCTTCCTGAAGATGATAATGATAATTAATAATACCAAACATTAAACATGAAAGAATGATAGTGGGATAGTGAACTATTTCTATTTGAACTCCATCAAATATAAAACCACAACCACAACAATAATAGTGAGCATTCCTCAAGATTCTGTCTTTAGCATTCTTTTCTTTTTTCTCTACATCTTCATCCTGGCAAAGTACTCTGCTTTCATCACTTCAGTTGTCACATCTATGCTGATGACCCCCATATCTCCATCTCCTATATCCTAAATTCCAGGCCCACATTTCTACCTGCCTCCTAGGCATCTCCACTTCTATGCCCCTCCAACATCTTAAACTCATCTCGTCCCAAATCTACTTCATCATCAAATGGTCCTGCTTATTCTTCCATTCCTCTTTCTAATAATAGTGCCATGCTGCACTCAGTTTCTATTTCTTCCTTTTCTTTACCCTCTATACCAGTTAAGTCACCAAATTATGTTACTTCTATCTCTGCAAGGGCATATGTATCCATTTTGTCCTTTCCATTTGGACTGGCATCATCTCATTGCTTCTGGCCTGGAGTATTGAAATAGCCTCCTTAGATTTCATTTACCTCTAGTTTCTCTTCCTCTCAATTCATCCTTCTTGAGCAGCCAGAATAATCTTCCTAATGTACTTCTGTGTTCACATCACTCATCTCTTTAAAAGCTTTTTTATAAGGCTTCCTGTTGCCTTACGGGATAAACTCCTTAGCTTGTCATTTGATCTGCCTCAACCTACTTTTATTTTCATACCTTTTGTCCCTGTATTCACACTGTATTCCTGTCAGTCTGGATTATTCTTCATTTCCTATGCAATCCATGAACTCTCCAGGCTTTGTGCTATAATACCCTCTCAATTTCCTGTCCTCTTCTCCAATCATTTCTGTATGTATAAATCCTTCAGGTCTCAACTTGAATGCCACTTCTGGTACATTCTACTGGGAAGCATTCAGTTCCTGAGTGTTATGTGCTTTTCTTGCAGCACTTTTCATATCCTACATTCTCATATCATAGACAAGAAGTGGGAGGAACATCAAAGGTTTTTCAAAGGAAGATGCTCATTTTATAGATGAAGAAACCAAAAACAAAGAGGTTAAGGGACTTTCCCAGCATTTCGTAGTGGTCTATAGCAGAACTGGGATTTAGGTTCATGTCTTCTAGCTCTTAATACAACTTGTTTTTTTTTCCAGCATACCACTATATGCATATGTATACGCACATACACATATGTGTTTGAGTAGGTATATTTATATATGTATCTGTATGTGTAAGTGGAGATAAATATATAAATTTTTTACCTCCCAGACTATATTAGGGAAGGAATATGATGTAGTGGAAGAAGCATGGGATGGGGAGTCAGGGACCATTTGTTCCAGTTCCATTTCTGAAACTAATAAGTTTTGTCACCTTGGGCTAATTGTTTTCCCAGATCTAAATTTTCTTGTCCATAAAAAGATGAAGTAGATCAGGAGTTCTTAACCTTTTTTGTCATAGAACCCTGTGACAGGCTGTTGAAGCCCATGGACCTTATCTAAGAATAGCATTTTTTTGAACTCATTATTGAAAGCAGTGCTAAATTTCAATTAAAGATTAGAGGGCAGGAAAAGATGCAATTTTTTTTCATCCAAGGTCATGACTCCCCTAAAATCTATCTATCAATATATTTGGGGTCTGTGGACCCTAAGAACTCCTGGCTTAGGTGATTTCTAACAACTCTTCCAACTGTGACATTCTATAGTTCTATGATGTATTAACTCCTAATAGAACTAGTTTTAAGTTTATACCTCTCTTATGCCAAACATAGTTCATTGAAACAATAAGAATTTGATAAATGTTTGTTGAATGAATTAGTGTTTAATCCATGGGTATGGATGTATTAGAGTATCATTTGTCCTCTTTGAAAATGAAGTACAAACAAACATTATTATTAATGGTAATTATAATGATAATCCATACTAAAATGCAGTCAGCCCAGGTCTGATATGGATGTCATACATGCTAGATGAATTTGATGGACAGCTACATATTGCAATAGCTCCAGGATATGGGTGACCTCCTATTACCAAGGTGATATTTGCTCTCCAGAGGAGTAAATTCATACAGATTCAGTGCTAACAATTCAACTAATGTGATTAAAAGCTTCTGGTATATTCTGAGAACTTGAAATTTCCTGTAGTGACCATTTGTGAACCTGAATGATTAGAAGAAAAAGCTTTTTTCTCTTTAAATTAAAATTTATTGACATTTCATAAATCTTACAACATTTTACATATTTAAAAAAATTTTTACTATGCAATAAATGCTGGAGTAATCACTTGTTTTATAATTTGGCAGATTTCACAAAATTTTGATACATGTTTTCAAATTCTTTATTATGAAATCACACTTTTTTCCACCACATAGTGAGCATACCTTTGAAGAAAAGTAAATTTTTCTAAGTCCACCCTTGATTATAGCTCTCAGTCTTTCTTTATTTAGAAGTTTTTTTCTCAACCATTCTTTCAGCCTATCAATCGATCAACAAGCACTTATTACATCTATATAATGTGCCAAGCATTATGCCACATTCTGAGGTTACAAAAAAATTAAACAGTCCCTGTCCTCAAAGAGCTAGGCTTCTGTAATGGGAGACAACATATACATATATGTGTGTGTGTGTATGTGCATATATACAAAACATGTGAAAAATGACTGCAAGGCAATCTTGGCTAGGAGAAACTAGCAACAAATGGAATAAGGAAAGGCATCATTGTAGTAAATGGTGCTGGAGCTGAACTTTGAAAGAAAATAAGGATCCTAAGATATAGAGGAGGAAAGAGTTCATTCCAGGCAGTGCTGAGGTGACTAGTGGCATGGATATTGAAGATATCATCTAACTAAATATTTCTATAAAGAACATTAAGATGGCATGGTTTGGTGGAAAGAATACTGGAATTGGAGGAGTGAGCCTTGGGTTTGTGCTCTTGGGGAGCTCACCATATTGCTGCCAGACATAGTGTAGATGTAATTAGCTCTAGGCCTTTTAAGCCCTTCTCACTCAGTGCCAGAGAATGAAAGAGATTATCAACCCCTGTCTCCTCAGCAGCAGGAGCTAGAGGGCCTACAATCATTGCAGTCAGTGAGAAGCCATTTGTTAACTTTAAACTGTTATAAAAATGTGAGTGATGAGAAGCTTAGGTTCAGAATTTCTGAGTTGAAAAGGTTTGTAGTAATAGAGTATTTTTATATTTTTTAGGAAAAATCTACCTTCCCTCCCTCCTGTCCCACCTTTATTGAAAAAGAAAAAAATAAAACAAAGCCCTTGAAACATATAGGAAAGATCTTAAGGAAGAGTCTGACTTTGGAAGTTCATCTTTTGTTTGCAAAAAAAGCGGATTTTTTTGTGCTAGAGACAGTTTTGACACTCTTGCCCTTGAAATGGGCAATAGGTTTCCTTAAGTGTGTGATTCAGGGTAAAGCAAACGTACTTTGCAGCCAAAAGACCCAGGCTTGAGTTCCCAGCTCTGCCATTTAGGCAAATTGTTTCTGCTTTCTGAAATTCATCTTCCTTATATGTAAAATGGAGATACTTTCTTTCATTTGCTTTTAAGAGTTGTTGTGAGGGAAGTAGCTTGTAAACGGGAAAATAACCTGAAATATGTGCTATAATTATTATAAAGGTGACTTGGATAGGATGCCATCAATAAACAAAACAATACTAGTGGGGTCCTTGTTGGAGTTTGACCAATAATAAAGACATAATAGCTATAATTTATATAGGAATTACTAGGTTTAATTATTGTGATTATGTTAAGGGCTTGATAATTATTTTCTCATTTGATCCTCACAACAATTCTGTAAGGTGAGTGATATTATTATCCCCATTTTAAAGTTTGAGAAACTCAACCAAATAGATGGCAAGTGACTTGTTCAAGGTCACACAGTTAGAAAGTCTGGGAGGCCACATTTGAACTCAAGATTTATTCACTCCAGACCTGGCACTGTATGCACTGCACTACCTAATTGCCTAAAGTGATTGGTTTTAGAGCTTGAAAGAGCCCTAGAAATATCACCTTCTGAAAGAGATCCAAAAAGAGAAACTCCTGGGAATATTGTACCCAAATTCCAGAGTTCCCAGGTCAAGGAGAAAATGCTGCAAGCAGCTAGAAAGAAACAATTTGAGTATTGTGGAAATACAATCAGGATAACACAAGCTCTGGCATCTTCTCCATTAAGGGATCAAAGGGCTTGGGATATGATATTCCAGAAGTTAAAGGAACTAGGATTAAAACCAAGAAGCACCTACCCCACAAAGCTGAGTGTAATACTTCAGGGGAAAACTGGTCAGTAAATGAAATAGAGGACTTTCAAGCATTATTGATGAAAAAGCAGAGCTGAAAATAAAATTTGACTTTCAAACACAAGAATCAAGAGAAGCATGAAAAGGTAAACAGGAAAGAAAAATCACAAGGGACTTACTAAAGTTGAACTGTTTACATTCCTACATGAAAAGATAATATTTGTAACTCTTGAAACTTTTATCAGTATCCGAGTAGTTGGAGGGATTATACACACACACACACACACAGACACACACACATACACACACCCACACACATGCATGCACACATGCATGCACATACACACAGAAGACAGAGAGAGAGAGAGACATAGAGCACAGGGTGAGTTGAATAGGAAGGGATCATATATAAAAAAATAAAATTGAAGGATGAGAGAGGAACACATTGGGAGGTGAAAAGGAGAAATGGAATGGGGCAAATTATCTCTCATGGAAGAGGAAAGAAAAAACATTTCCAATGAGGGGGAAAAGGAGGGAGGTGAGAGGGAAAAAGTGAAGCTTACTCTCATCACATTTGGCTCAAGGAAGAAATAACATGCACACTCAATTTGGTATGAAAATCTATCTTACACTACAGGAAGGTAGGGGAGAAGGGGATAAGCAGGGTCAGGGGGATGATGGAAGGCAGGGCAAATGAGAGGAGGGAGCAATTAGAAGCAAACACTCTTGGGGAGGAACAAGGTCAAAAGAGAGAGAATAAAAGAAATAAGGGGGCAGGACAGGGTGGAAGGAAGTATAGTTAGTCTTACACAACATGAATATTTATGGAAGTCATTTGCAAAACTATACATATATAGCGCAAATTGAATTGCTTACCTTCTCAGTGGGGATGGGTGGGAAGAGAGGAAGGAAGGGAAGTTGGAACTCAAAGTTTTAGGAACAGATGTTGAAAATTGTTTTTCCATGCAACTAGGAAATAAGAAATGCAGGTAATGGTGTATAGAAATTTATCTTGCCTTACAAGACAAGAGAGAAGATGGGGATAAGGGAAGGGAGGGGTGCTGGAAGAGAGAGCACATTGATGGAAGGGACAATTGTAATGCACAGCATTTTGGTAGGGGAGGGGAGAGATGGGGAGAAAATTTGGAACTCAAAATTTTGTGGAAATAAATGTTCAAAACTTAAAATAAATAAATTTAAATAAAAGAAATGTAACTAGTTCTCTAGACAGTAGAAGGGGAAAGGGGAAAGAAAAGGAAGGGGAGGCTAAAAGGGAGGGAAAGAAGACTGCGGGAGTGGTGGTCAAAAATTATAACTATTGTGGAGGGGAAGTGAGAAGGGGGAACTAAAATCATAAATGGGGGGAAAGGGAATGGAGAAAAAGTCACAGGTAGTAATCATAGCTGTGAATGTGAATGGGATGAACTCTCCCTTAAAACAGAGATGAATAGCAGGATGAATCAAAAAACATAATTCAACAATATGTTGTTTACAAGAAACACATTTGAAATGAGGGAATACAAACAGGGTAAAGGTAAAAGGTTGGAGGAGAATATATTGTGCTCCATCTGATGTAAAAAATAAGCAGGGGTAGCAATCCTAATCTCAGACAAAGCAAAAGCAGAAATCTAATCGAAAGAGACAAGAAAGGAAACTATATTCTGCTAAAAGGCACTATAGACAACGAAGCAATATCATTACTAAACATATATGCTCCAAGTGGTATAGCATCCAAATTCTTAGAGAAGAGTTAAGGGAGTTACAGGAAAAAATAGACAGCCAAACTATACTAGTGGGGGACCTCAACATCCCTCTCTCTGAGCTGGATAAATCTTACCTCAAAATAAACAAGAAAGAAGTGAAGGAGGTGAATAAAACTCTGGATGAGAAAGATATGATAGATCTCTGGAGACTATTGAATGGGGATAGAAAAGAATATACCTTTTTCTCAACAGTATATGGCACATATACAAATTGACCATGTACTAGGCCATAAAATTCTCACAATCTAGTGCAGAAAGGCAGAGATAGTCAATGTATCCTTCTCAGATGATAATGTAATAAAAATTATATGTAATCAAAGGCCATGGAAAGATAAAGCAAAAATTAATTGGAAACTAAATAATCTAGTCCTAAAGAATGAATGGGTTAAACAGCAAATCATAGAAACAATCAAAAACTTTATTCAAGAGAATGACAATAATGAGGCAACCTACCAAATCTTATGGGATACTGCAAAAGCAGTTCTTAGGGGAAGTTTTATATCTTTGAATGCCTACATGAATAAAATAGAGAAAGAGGAAATCAGTGAATTGGGCATGCAGTTGAAAAAGTTAGAAAAAAAAAACAAATTGAAAATCCTCAAGTAAATACCAAATTAGAAATATTGAAAATCAAAGGAGAGATTAATAAAACTGAAATTGAGTAAATTATTGAACTAATAAATAAAACTAAGGGTTAGTTTTATGAAAAAAAAACAATAAAATTGATAAACCTTTGGTCAACTTGATTTTAAAAAAATAAAGAAGAAAACCAAATTACCAGTATCCAAAATGAAAGGAGTAAACTCGCCTGCAAAGTGGAGGAAGTTAAACAATAGCTAGAAATTACTTTGCCCGACTGTATACCCATAAATTTGATGATGTAAATGAGATGGATGAATATTTTTTAAAATATAAATTATCCAGATTAACAGAAGAGGAAGTTGAATACTTAAATAATCCCATCTCAAAAAAAGAAATTGAACAGGCAAGCAATGAATTCCCTAGGAAAATATCTCCATGGTCAAATGGATTTAAAAGTGAATTCTAGCAAACATTTAAAGAAGTTAATTCCAATACTATGTAAAGTACTTGGGAAAATTGGTGGAGTCCTACCAAATTCTTTTTATGATACAAATATGGTTTTGATAACTAAAGCAGGAAGAGCCAAAACAGAGAAAGAAAATTATAGACCAATTTCTCTAATGAATATAGACGCAAAAATTTTAAATAAGATATTAGCAAAAAGAATACATCAACTTACCACAGAAAAAATACATTATGATCAGGTAGAATTTATACCAGGAATGCAATGCTGGTCCAGTATTAGGAAAACTATCAGCATTACTGATCATATCAACAACAAAACTAACAGAAACCACGTGATTATCTCAGTAGATGAAGAAAAAGCTTTTGAAAAATACAACACCCGTTCCTATTGAAAACACTGGAGAGCATAGCAATAAATGGAACTTTCCATAAAATAATAAGCAGTATCTACCTAAAACCATCAGCAAGATATAAAATGAGGATAAGCTAGATGCATTTCCAATAAGATCAGGGTGAAACAAGGATGTCCATTATCACCACTCTTATCCAATATGGTACTAGTAATGCTAGCTTTACCAATAAGAGAAGAAAAAGAAATTGAAGGCAAAGAAGAAACTAAGCTATCTCTCTTTGCAGATGATATGATGATATACTTAGAGAATTCCAGGGAATCAAGTAAAAAACTATTGAAACAATAAAAAACTTTGGCAAAGTTGCAGATTACAACATAAACCCACATAGATCATCTGAATTTCTGTATATTACTAACAAAATCCAACAGCAAGAGATAGAAAAAGAAATCCTATTTAAATCTATGGTAGACACCATAAAACATCTGAGAGTCTACCTGCCAAAACAAAACTAGAGACTATATGAACACAATTACAAAACACTTTTTGCACAAATAAATTCAAATCTAAGTAAGTGAAAAAGGATCAACTGTTCGTGAATATAACAAAAATAATAATTCTGCCTAAATTAATTAATTTTTTTCAGTACTATACCAGTCAAACTACCAGATATTTATTTTCTAGAGCTAGAAAAAACTATACAAAAATTCACCTGGAAGAACAAAATATCCAGAATATCAAGGGAACTAATGAAAAGAAATGCTAGGGAAAATGGTCTAGCCCTACCAGATCTCAAATTGTATTATAAAGCATCAATTGCAAGAAATAGAGCTGTAGACCAGTGGAATAAGTTAGGTACTCAAGACACAGTTGTCAATGAATATAGCAATCTACTTTTTGATAAACCCAAGAACCCCAGCTTCCGGGATACAAACTCACTGTTTGACAATAATTGCTGGGAAAACCGGGTAACAGTGTGGTGCAAACTGGGTATAGACCAATGCCTGACACCATACACAAGAATAAAGTCCAAATGGATACATGATCTAGGTATAAAAACCAATACTATAAACGAATTAAGGGAGCAAGGAATAGTTTGTTTTTCAGATTTATGGAGAATGGAGAAATTTTTGACCTAACAATAGAGAACATTATGAAGTGCAAAACAGATAATTTTGATTATGTTAAATTGAAGTTTTTGTGCAAACAAACCCAGTGCAGTCAAGATTAGGAAGAAAGCAGAAACCTGGGAAAGAATTTTTGCAACTACTGTCTGTGATAAAGGCCTAATTTCTAAAATATAGAGAGAATTGAGTCAAATTAAAAGGATACAAGTTATTCCCCAATTGATAAATGGTCAAAGGATATGAACAGGCAGTATTCAGAGGAAGAAATTAAAGACATCTATAGTCATATAAGCTGTTGTTACTGTGTTCATCCTTCATTGCCAAAGAAGACCATGCCATCAGAGAAACGATGACATGACTTGCACTTGACTTTGTTTTGAGGGAGAGAGGGCTGTGCAAGGTCACCTGCCTCACTTCTTCTCCAGAACCATCTGAATCCAGTGACCAGATATTCATCAGGATGACTGGATATGACCGAAGATGCACTGGGAAACCTTGGCCCCTTTAGGTCAAGGTCAATGCAGGTATTCACTTAGGGTGAGATAATGCCCATTCATATAAAAAATGCTCTAAATCACTATTGATTAGAAAAATGAAAATTAAATCAACTCTTGGTAGCATATCACACTTATCAGATTGGATAACATGACAAAACAGGAAAATTATAAATGCTGGAGAAGATATGGGAAAATTGGAACACTAATGCATTGTTGGTGGAGTTGTGAACTGATCCAACCAATTTGGAACTATGCCCAAAAGGCTATAAAAATGTGCATACCCTTTGAAACCCAGCAATACCACTTCTAGGGCTGTATCCCAAAAGAGATCATATAAATGGAAAAAGGACCCACATGTACAAAAATATTTATTTCATCTCTTTTTGTGGTGGCGAGGAATTGGAAAGCAAGGGGACGCCCATCAACTGGGGAATAGCTGAACAAGCTGTGTTATATAAATGTAATGGGATACTATTGTACTATGAGAAATGATGAGTAGGCAGAATTCAGAAAACCTAGAAAGACTTATATAAACTGATTCTGAGTGAGGGGAGCAGAACCAGGAGAATATTGTACATGGTTCCAGTCACATTGTGCAATGACTAACTTTGATAGACTTGGCTGTTTACGGCAATGCAAGACTCCAAAAGGCTCATGATGGAGAATGCTATCCACATCCAGTGAAAGAATTATGGAGTCTGAATGCAGATCAAAGTATACCATTTGCTCTCTCTCCTTTTTATTTTGTTTCTTCATCCTTGTGATTCATTCCATTGGTTATACTTCTTTGTTACAACATAACTAATGTGAAAAATATGCTTAATATGAATGCATATGTAGAGCCTATATCAGATTACATGCCATCTTGGGGAAGGGGGGTATAGTTTGAAGGAGAAAATTTAAAACTCAAAGGTTTGTGGAACTGAATATCCTACATTTAAAGTAAATTAATTTTTTTTAAAAGAAAGATATTTCAGTTCAATATGCATTTATTAAGTGCCTACATATGCAAGGCCCTGGGCTCAGTACTGGGGACCCAAAGATGGAAAATGACCATCTCTGCCCATGATGAGCTTCTATACTTCTAGATAGGGGAGATGACATGTGCACACTTTAGTGTGGCACAGAATTAGAATATGGTTGGGGTGGAGTACTAGAATCAATGGGTGAAAATTTTACAAGACTAATTTTAGGCTTGAAAAAAAGAAAACTTTCTAACAATTAGAGTTTTCTCAAAGTAGAATGGTCTTCCTTGGAATGTAATGAGTTCACTGTCACCCTCATGCTCACTTGTCAGATATATTGCAGGAGGAAATCCTTGTTCTTGGATGGGTGGTCCTAGAAGGCCTCCAAAGCTCCTTCCAGCTCTGAGATTCTGTGGTTCTAAGAAGTCCATTATAAGAGACATAAAAATTGTTAATTAAAATTACCTCAACTTCATTTGAAGTAATCATTGAAGACTTCTTAGAGGAGATGTCACTTGAAGAAAGAGAAGGATTTTAATGGGCAGGATTACAGAAGGAAGATTCTAGATTCAGAGTTGTCCATTCGTTCAACAAATATTTATTAATGACTTCTATTTGGCAGGCACTGTACTAGGCCCTGGAAATACAAAGACAAAAAGGGAAATCTTAACTTGGAGGAGAACTAGTGTACATGGAAAAGCAAAAACAAAATAATATGTAGCATAATAACAGGAGAACACCAGCAACTAGGGAAATCAGTGGAAGTTTCTGATAGAAGGCATCATTTGAAGTGACCTTTGAATGACTCTAAGGATTCACTCATTTAGGGATTCTAAATCTTTTTGTATGTCATGGAGTCGTTTGGTAGTCTAGTGAAGCTTACAGAGCCCTTCCCAGCACAATGTTTTTAAATGCACAAACAAAAACACATTGGATTAGAAAGGAAACTAATTTATTGTAATGCATTTATCAAAGTATTAATAAAAAGTTCACAAACCCCAGGCTAAGAACCCTGGATGAGATGGAGTCCAATTAGAAGATTGTTCGAATTGTCTAGATGATAAATGATAGTAAAGGATGAAATTATAAATAGAGAGGAGGTGGTGATGAAAGAGTTTATAGAAGTAGAACCCAAAGAATTTGCTACCTGATTGTACATAAAGAGACAAGAATGAGTCACAGTTGGCCACATTCCAAGATTTAGTGATGGAGACAAGGGAAGCCCTATTATCAGAAATAGGGATGTTGGGTGGATGAGCGGGTAAGGGTATTATAATGAATTCAAAGGAGTCTAAAAAACCAACAAGGAAGCCTTAGTAGTATCAACCATAGATAGAAGGAGAACCCCAAAATGTTAAAGTAGGAAATTAGAGATCCCTTTACTGGTGAAAGTGAAGCATTGAGGAGGTGAGGCAGTGTGAGGTTCAATGACTTGTCTAAGGTTATATAAGTAGCAGATTCAGGATTTGAATCCAGGTCCTGATATCCAAATACTAGTTCTTCCTGACCCAGTTTCTGATGCTGAGTTGAGCCTGTATATTTTTTTTATATCCTTCACTTCTGAAAAGGTCCTTCAGACTTCTTGGTCTATTTTCACAAAATATCTAGAAATGCTTGTGGATACATTTAAGTGCCTAATAGAGCAACCTCCTGTCTCCAGTTCCATCATAGATAATAAGGTCTTCACCTAGCCCTAGGGATTAAATACTAAATAGTAACTGTTTCTCTTTTACCCAGGAATCCTGAGGGTCTTCTCCTCCTAGTTTGATTTTTTTTTCTTTAAGGGGAGGTGAGTAACTACTTAAAGAGCCTATTCATTGAATGGGTGTATCTCACTCAAAGTGAGAATGGATTTATTAAGCTTATATACCCCATATAAGGAATTGTGGTAAGTGCTGAGGATAAAAATATAATGATTAAAGGGTCCCTGCTCTCAAAGAGTTTATATTCTACTGAGTTTGAAGGGAGGTGAGAGTCATAGAACATAGAATATCACCCTCTTTCTTAAGATTCTTCAGTGGCTCCTTCCTCCTTCCTTCCCTCCCTCCTTCCATCCTTCCTTCTTTCTTTCCTTCCCTCTCATTCTTGAAACCTTAAGCCCAGTGCACTCTGAAGTCCATAGGTTGGACAACAATAGGTCCCTGCCCAAGCTCCACTTCACAAGCTTAGAGTAATTATCAGTGGAAAGAGTTTCTCTTTCCCTCAGAGTTTGGTTTAGTTATTTTCTTTTGTTCATGAAAAGGAACATTCCTTGACTATTTCTTAAAGAGGCCTATTCACTCAATGGGCATTACCTCTCTCAAAATGAGTATGTCAAAAAGTCTAGCCTAAAAAGTCCAAGGTCTCCTATTGCATCCTGGGCCATCTCCAGTCATCTTGATGAATATCTGGTCAGTGGATCCAGATGACTCAGGAGGAGAAAGTGAGACTGGTGACCTTACACAGCCCTCCCTCACTCAAAACAAAGTCAAGTGCAAGTCATGTCATCATTTCTCTGATGATCTTCAAAAATGAAGAATGAACATAATTGTCACTGGCATAAAATGCAAACTCCTCAGCTTGGTATTTAAACACTCCCTATCTGGCCCTAGGATGTTTTGCCTTTCCAGACTTATTTCATATTGTTCCCCTTCATGAAAGATATGTACCAGCCAAACTGGCCCACTTGCTCTGCCCTATGCTCAACTTTCCCTCTCTTGCCTCCTTGCCTTTGCTCACCATTCCATAAGCCTTGAATGCATTCCTGACTCACCTTCAACCCTAGAATCTCTGTTTTCCTTCACAGCTCAAGTTAGGTTGCCATCTTCTATGGGGCTTCCCCATCTCCCTTAATGCTAGTGCCTTCCATCTGTTGGTTGTCTCCAATATATCTCATCTATACCTTGTTTGTGAATAGTTACCATGCTGTTTTCTTCATTAGACTTCAGGTTCTTGGAGAACAAGGACTGCTTTTTTTCCATGTCCTCACCCCTGACATATTGCTCTTGTTGTTCAGTAGTTTCAGTTGCATCTTACTCTTCCCGATCCCTTTTGAGGTTTTCTTGGCAAAGATGTTGGAGTGGTTTGCTGTTTCCTTCTCTAGCTCATTTTACAGATGAGGAAACTAAGGCAAATAGAATTAAGTGATGTGCCCAGGGTCAAATAGCTAGTAAATGCCTGAGGTTATATTTAAACTCAGAAATAGGTGCCTTCCTGACTTCAAACCCTGCCCTCTATCCATTTTGCCACCCATCTGCTCACTGATATATAGTAAACGCTTAATAAATCCTTGTTAGCTTGATTTTAAGCATTTCCTGATCCCCCATCCTCCCTCTCTCCCCTGATTAGAAGGAATACACTTATCTATTTATATGTTATATGCTCCCCACAGAATAAAAACCCATTAAGGGCAAGGATTATATTTCATTTTATGTTGGTATCTCTAGTATTTGGCCCATAGTTGAATTCAATAAATATTTTTTGGATCTTAGTGACCATCAAGTCTCACTTGACATTCATTCACTCACATATTCTACATATCATCTATCTATTTATGCAGCTATTTATGTCTATTTATTATCTATATATCTGTCTATGCATGTATGCATGCATTATGTATATCTCTGTCTATGTTTATGTGGGCTTCCAGGTGGCACAGTGGTTGGAGTGGTGGGCATGGAGTCAAGAAGATCTGAGTTGAAATCTGGCATCAGACACTTACTAGCTGTGTGACCCTGGGCAAGTCACTTAAACCTATTTGCTTCTGTTTCCCTATCTGTAAAATAAGTTAGAGAAAGAAATGGCAACTCACTCCAGTGTTTTGCCAAGAAAACCCCAAATGGAGTCATGAAGAGTCAGGTAACTGAACAACAAAAATGGTTTTAAAAAAAAGGTTTGTCTATATATCTATCAAGTCTAGGACATACCTAACAAAAAAATCTTATCAGGGACACCTTTGCTAATCATAGAAGCCTATGAACTCCTTCTCAGATGATATCTTTCAATGCATAAAATAAAATACATAGAATTACAAAAGAAACCACTTATACTGCAATATGGTTGTAAAAGCATTTTTTTAAAGTTCACAGACTTCATGTTAAGAACACTTGATTTAGTACAACCTGTTCACTTTTTGAAGGGAAAGAAAATGCCTTTGCAAGTTATAAAACCAAGTAACAACTGAGGTGAGACTAGAACGCAGGGTCCCTGACCAATATTTGATTTTTACAAGTTTCAGGAAGATGAAAAAATTCTTTCTCCCCACCCTCTAGCCCTGCAGTATTTCACATTCTCAAAGAAGGCTATCACAATTGTTGGGTTAAGTTTTCAAAAAACACAAGTGATTTATCTTTCTCAAGTATACGATGCTGCCCCTGTGAAGAAATCTATTACCTATACAAGTCTAATAAGCCCTGCCCAAATGCAGACATCATTGAGTGTCATTATTAACAATGAACCCATTAAAAAATAATCATACACAGTGCTGTACTCCAAAGGATATGCTTATTTAATGGAGGTGCTTAATGAGATGAATATAGATATAGATAGATATATATGTGTATGTTTTATTACTGTCTTTCTTGTTAGTGATAAATAAGAATGCTTACACTACTTATTTCACAAGGTTTTTTGGGGACCCAATGAGAGAATATATACAACAGCATTTATAAAATGCTATATAAATGTCTTATATTACTATGTATTAATACATATACTATATTAATTATAGCTGATATTTAAATAGCACTTTATGATTACAGTTTGTAAAAGTACTTTACACACATATACATGTAAAAACACATTGTAAGATGGGTTACTGGTACCACTTCATAACATTCCCACTTCAAATGAAAGGAAACCAAGGTTTGTTGAGATAAAGTGACTTACTAAAGATTTCATATTTGATAAGTGGCAGATGCAATACTCAAACTTAAGTCTTCTTACTTTAAAGACAGTATTCTTTCATGAATTTGAATAACAAAGACAGACAGAAAAACAAGTTTCTAATTAAGGAGAGATTTGTTCATTCCATTCAGCCTGAAGTGAGCCTGAAGTGCTCACTTCAGAAGGGCTTATCTACAAATGGGCAAGTTTCAGTATATAGTCTATTGTGTCTCACAGACTAATAGAATCTCAGAATTTCAAAGGAATTGTGGAGGCCATTTAGTCTTCTTGGTCACCTCTTCACCATACTATCTGTCTCCAGATATCATACCCATCCTCATTTCCCTCCCACCAGAATTTTGGACTCTATCCTTGGGTCTCCTGGCTCTGACAAGTGAGGGATAATTTTTGCCTTACCAGAGCCCAGTACTCCACATCACTTCCTATTCCCTCACCATGCTCTTATGTCCCATTTCCACCCTTACAGTACTCCTTTATACAGTGTTTTCTCCCTTTAGAATGTAAGCTCCTTGTGGGTAGAGACTATCTTACTTTTATTTATATTTTATCCTTAGCATGGTGCCTAGCACTTGAGTGTTTATTAAATACTTGCTTGCTCTAGCTACCTATTTATCTATTCATCTATATATCTATCTATCTATCCATCTAATACAGTCCTTAGTCTAGTCCTTATCTGATCAAGAATCCCTTTTACAACCTTGCCACTAAATGATTACCCAGGTTCTGCTTAAAGGGTGAACTTCACATTTCTTGAAGCAGTCAGTTTCCCTTTTGGATGGCATTAATTGTGAGGAAGTTTTCTGTGTCACCAGGGTCAAACTTGTTTCTCTATAACTTCTATCCAGCTCTTCAAGTTCTTCCCTTTAGGGTCAAGTAGAACAAGTATAACCCTTCTTTTACATGACAATCCTTCAAACCCTTGAAGATGCCTGTCATGTTCCTGCCTAGTATTCCTCTTCACCAAGCTAAATATCTTCAGTTCCTTCAACAGATCTTCAATTGGCACAATTGCGATGCCCTTCTACTTCCTGTTTACCTGTGCCCTGAATGCCTTTTAGTTTATCACTGTCCTTCCTAAAAGATGATATCCACAATTGAATGCAATATTTCCTATCTACATCACTTGAAGATGACTTTAATTTTTTGAGTGAGGTGTGGGGAAATCAGTTTTATAAGTACAAGATGGATAATGTATAGTTAGCAGCAGTTTGTCTGAAAAAAAGACTTGAGTTTTAGGGCTCCACAAACTAAAATTAAGAGTCAATAGTGTGAAGTGACAGTCAGAAAACAAACCTAATAGAAGCTTGGACTACATTGATAGAGATATAGTTTCCAGGAATAAGTTGATAGACCCTCTGTACTCTTCCCTTATCAGATCTCAATTACAGAATTGCATGAGTGCCATGGGTGTTACAGTTTAAGGGTAGCAATATACTAGAGGTTGTTCAGAGGAAGGCAACCAGAATAGTAAAGGACCTTGAGACCATAGAGTGTGAAAATTGGTCAAAGGAACTAGGGGTGTTTAATGAAAGGTGAGATGACTCACAGAGGACATACTCAAATATTTAAAGGGTTACCATGTAAAGGGGAATTAGATATGTTCTCTTTGGCCCCAGGGAACCAAAACAGAAAAAACTGAAAAAGACAAATTTAGGCTTGATGATATGAAAAGCTTCCTAGTAACTGAGATTTGTGGATGCATAATGGATGCCTTAGGAGGCAGTGATGGCTCCACAATTAGAAGTTAAGCAATGACTGGATATTTATCTTGCATCTCATAGTGAGGATTCCTTCTGAGAATAGGCTGAAGTGCATAAATGCTGATGTCCCTTCCAACTCCGATATTCAGTCCCTAACTGTCATTCTGGGTGTGAAGTTTTCCCTGCTGAACCTTTTCCCATATTGACTTCCCTTTCCTGAAAATGTTTGCCCAAGATAGGAGTGACTTGGGAGTAGAGAGTTCCTATCTCTGGAGGCCTTTAAGTAGAGGAATACTATTTGTGCACATTGTAGATAGGATTCATGAATTGAGTACTAGTTGGAATAGATGGTCTCTGGGGTCGTCTGAAATGCTATAAAAGAGCACATAGTCAGGAGATCTAGATTTAAATTCTGATGATGCCAATTACTATCTACTATGTGTGTGTGTGTGTGTGTGTATGTGTACATGTAAAACCATAAACATTTTGATTCTCAGTTCCTTCATACATAAAATGGATTAATAATGCCTCCCCTTATTATGAGGAAAACACCTCATAAACCTTTAAGTATAATAAAAATGTGAGCATATTATTTTTAAAAATATTATATGTTGTTTTATTTTACTGTGTCTTATGATATTTTCTGTTAAACATCCTTTTCAAAACTGAAAGTTTTGTTCCTCCTCTGGTTGTGCTTGTTTACTTAAATTTAAGTTTTGATGTCTATATTCAGATGACAAAAGCATTCTATAGTTGAGGAAGCTGAGGCTTAGAGAAGAGTAAGTGATTTTCCCTTAATCACGCTGAGAGTTAAATAATAATGATGATAATAGCTAATATCTTACATTTTAAGTAGTAGATTCAATATTTGAAGCCAGTTCTTCTGCCCCTAAGTGATCAAATAATTAATGTTATTGATTATAAGTTTTTCAAAAGAATGTTGCACTTTACTGTTACATAGAACTTTGCATACACTAACTCATTCAATCCTCATAATGTCCTATGGAATAGATGAGAAAATTAGGGACTATAGAGGTGAAATGACTTATCCAAAGTCAAACAACTACTGAGGGGCAAAGGCAGGTCTTCTGACCCTAAATCCAATGATTTTTTCCATTATTTTATCCATTTGAATGTTTCTTGTATGTTGGTTCACATGTTTTAGAAGTTTAAAAAATGGCACTAAAAAATAAAATATGCCCATCTGATTGAAGATTTCTTCCGTTCCTTGACAATATACTGTCTGTTTGAAGGCAATTTCTTTCCTGTCTTGAGTCACTCTAAAAATCAAATGCGAAAAGTACAATATTAGAAGTCAAAGGACTTGGATTCAAATGTAGTCTTTGACAATTACCTGTAAAACATTGAGCAAGTCACTTCTCATTGGCCCTCAGATTTTCATCTTTCAAATGAGGGGATCTGGGCTGTCACTTTCCAGAGTAGTACTCTGTTACCAAGACTATTTCCTCCCTCCCTCCTTTTTTGTTCTGAGTGGGACAGAGTCAGTTGCACTGGATGGTCAGCCATGGAAAGCTTGCTAGCTACATCAATCTCATTTCCTTGTCTTGTTCCCTCAAACCCTATCCTCTTCTAAATGTCTGTGACTTTTATAAAGGGCAGATCCTCCTAGTCTCTCAGTTCATAACTAGGTGTCATTCTCAACTCTCACATACTCAAGCAGTTTCCAAATTCTGCCAGTTTGATCTTCCCCAAATCTACCACATCTGTCTGCTTCTCCCTATTCACACAAACACCCTAGTTCAGGTTCTCATAACCTATCTCCTGGAAAATTCAATACTCTCCTAAGTCCAGCTTTCTTCTCTCTCTAATTCCTTTTCCACACACCTGCCAAAGTGATTAAAAAAGTGATAAAGTCCACATCTGACCATGTGTCTAATGTACTCAATAAACCCTAATGTCTCTCTATTAATGCTAGAATCTCTATTTGCCACTTAAAGTCTTCTACAACCT